>LUCH01007437.1:5824-16203 GCA_013368495.1 Paragonimus heterotremus | reverse complement strand
TAAATATGGTAGTATCAAGGAAGAGTCGTAAGAGTTATGGATAGGCCCAAAGATAGACGTACAAATTAAACAAGAAGTATATCGGTGAAATAGGAACGACACACTGATAAGTCAAAGTCCGTTAGTTTGAACAGACCACTACCAGATAGGAGGACAGCGCCAGAGATGAGATTCGTTGGACGACCGATAGATTAATTCCGATGGCAGATAGATGAAAATCTTCGCCACATTAGCCGGTTGCTTCGGTTGGCTCCCAACTCTCCAAAAATCCGTTTTTACTAACGGCACTGGACGCAGAGAGAGCGCAAGGCTCGTGAACCAAAAAGTGTGAGTGAGTTGTATTTACTGACTATTGATTAGTTCGATTAAGTTAGTTTAAATGTTGGCTGTATATGATAAGTTGAGGTGAGTGAAACGTGTGAATAATAATCAGAATTATTAAATAGAAAATAGTGTAGAAAACGTTACACCATCCATACTCATCATCGCCCAGCTTACGTACTGATGTATACATCCCATTGTCCATTTCCATCAATGTCTGCCCATGCGCACCAGCACACACAAACATAGCACACATGCACTCGTATAAACTCGCACTCACGAAGCCTCTGGTCTGTCGTTATGCCCCGAGTAATTCGTGTTCAACGAAGCTAATAAACAACGATGAAATGGAGGCTTCCAGGATCTCGTATGTGTTGGATGCAAATCCACATAACCTGTTAAGTTCAGAGCTGACAGTCATGTTTTTGCAATGCAAATAACCTTGAACGACTCGACGTTAATCGCAAAACTGTGAATATTTGAATAACCCTAAAACATAATGATATGGACATATCCTATTACAAAAACTTGAGGAGAAGTGGTACGGAAAAATACGTCTACAAATGTGACAGCCTCAGTACTTACAGGATGTGATCTTCCGTAAGACAGATAATGTCCTAGTGCAGGAATGGGAGGACAACTAACCATGCTGTGCAACGCATACTCTTCCGTATAAGTCTTTAAAATTTATTTTTCGCCGTTTTCAGAGGTGTGTACGTGTGTACATACGTCAGCCCCTTTCGCTCATCTCAGATGTCCTCAGCATGGGTCACGTGATAATGATTCCGGATTAACTTGTTCCACCAGTTACGACTGCTGGCTTGCATTACAAAAACGAAAGCGTAGGGGTTACTCCAAAAAAAACCGAAGACTATCACTTAGTCATCACCGCACCCTAGCAAAAGGGTCATTCCTCTTTAGAGTAGCATATTTGAAACTCTGACAGACGTTAGCAGCATCGGATTACAGACGCGGGCCGGTACCGCATACCCCTATATGAGATCGATTCACAAAGGTAAAGGTGAGAAAACTGAGATCGGTAGACACATTAGCAAGCACTCCGGGATTGGCGAACTCGGCCCGGGTCAATTAAAATTGGGAACGAAGGGGGAAATGGCGCTGTTGCTCGCGTGAACCTTACTCACGAGTGTTTCCAGTTGGTTTCAAAACATTCTTTGAATCTTTAGTCAGGTGAATTGTCAAGTCCTACCTATTCCACCACGGCACCACGTGGCTACTGGCCGTCTGTCTAAGACCGATACGCTTACATATATGCTTGCAGACATACATCCATATTCGTGCTAGCTTGACAGGACATACTCATTCATTCGAAAGTGCAAGAGAATCACACACCGGTACTCTCAAATATGAAATTCCGTAGAAGGCAAACCGCGTTCATACTCCAAACAAACATACCACAATAATATGAAGATGGTCATATTGGGAACCGAAAGTCCCCATTATTGGCCCAGTTTTCATCTGAACGAATCGATCAGAATCAAGTGGCTTGTTCCACATACCGGTGAACCTGCCCATGATGAACTCATCTGTGGTAGATTTATGAGAACGCAGCTTGCCCAGCGAATGGGAGTGACCCGTCACGTGAGGGATTTCTCTAGCTCTGAACAGAGCTGCTGGTAAGATCGCGGTGAAACTAGGCAAGAATTTATGGAGCTCAACTGGAGACCCACGAAGTTGTTTACGTTCCAGAGGAAAACAATTCGGCTTTTCCAAACTGGTTACTTATTGAATAACTTCCATGCCACCAACCATCCCGGTGGCCTGCCTTCAGACCCCCTCCGGATATTCTGGGTCTTTCTCAGAGTGAGGATCCAAAACCTGAACGCATACTTCAGGCAGGGTCTCACGAGCGCTTTATATATTTACAAAAATACGTCAGGATCCCTGGAACATATTGCTCTGCCTAGTTGAAGCGGAGTTGCTTTGGCTCATTCCGACAAACGCACACCGAGCTGCAGGTTTGAAGATGCTGCGGAGACGGATCCCAAACCGCTAACTTCATACACTTCGGTAATCCACACATATTCATGCGCCCCTTGGAGATAACAACGGGCTTCTGTTTACTGGGAGCTAATTAAATGAATGCATTTACCATAGTTAGGTAGAAATTCCCCCGTATACCGAGATCATACAGCCACTTTAATCAAATCCCCTTTCCAGGGTTCGATCAACTCTAATTCCTGACACTTAATATCGGCGGCAAGCATGTAACAGGGCGCATTCAGCTGACCAGCACAGCCGTTATTGTACATCAAAAGCGAGAAAGGTCTCAGCACGGAACGTTGTGCCACCCGGCTGAGAACCCTATGGACTCTGGATAATCCACTCCCAACTGGCGCTGTGAACGTCTCGTCTGACAAGACGTTTCTAATTAGTTCGAGGGCTCCTGACGACAAGCAGTAGTACTTAAGTTTTTCAAGAAGTCGATGACTAACTGAACCAACTGATCGCAAAAGTCGGAATAATAGGGTTCCAATTGCTTCCGTTCCGGGCCTTCTGGAAACCAATGATGTTCAGTAAGACAGAGGTTCTGGAAGATATGATGATTGGCATTCAGGAGGTTGGTTTCAAGCAGGAAGTCAGCTAAGTGTTCCCTGATTACCCTTTCACACATTGTCAAAAGGTTGGACTATTGTAGCGGTAGCTCGTAGCTTTCTGTTCTGCGCCCACTTCGTGAATGGCCATCACAGCAGCTACTTTCCAATCCTTAATGAACCTCCCTTTGTTCGTTGGCATATTGATGAGTATAGTCAACAGACGCGCCAAAACGTCAGCCGGTGGACGAATACAGTTTGGCCCAGGAGAGTTTGATGGGCCCAGTGACTGAGAATGATACGCATCTCGAACGCTAAAGTTCTGAAGTTTTGCATGGTATTTCCTGGTACCCTGGTTCCCTCTGCTCTCAGGCTTTGATATCGTCTCGCCGATGTACACTGGTAACATACTTCTTCAGGTGAGCTGATTTCACTTGATCATTAAACAGGATTTCAGCTTAAGCCATGGTGAGGCGACCAACCTGCTTGCATAGAGCAGGGTTTGACTTAACGCAGCCATAGAACTGCCTCAGGTCGGATTCGCTGTGTTCGCACTGGCTCTGTTTCTTGCCTCAGCCAACACTTTTTGCAGCCTTTTAAAGCCCGACTTCTGTCGAACTGGAAACATTTTTTCTCGAAACCCCTTGTAGGACTGAAACACTGCCATGCGATCTTCTCTCTCTTTTGTGCCTTAAGAGCAGCAGCCCTGCATCTAGTTGGTCCTCCCCTGTCGTGTTTGCCAACCGTAGACTTGTTCTTTGTTAGTACAGCTACATCCACCTTTGTTAAATTTCAGTAATTCCCCATAGAGTGTTCGAGCGCAGTGTCGCGACCTCATTTAAAAGTTCGTACAATGTAGTCCTTCCGTGGTTTCCAGCCCACTTTTCCGGTACTGGCCTTCACTTGACATAGTAATGTAATCTTAGAATCGCATGATAAGTATTACCCAAGGGAGTACATTTCTAGGCTCAAATTTCTGGTTACTACAAGACCACGAGGCCAGCCCCTCTAACCTGACTTAAACCTGGCTGCTTACTAAACGTTATTGAAGGATATTTCTTGGAAGATTTCCCAGAATTCCTCCTCTATACTACCATCCGCGGAAAACTCATGTTTCCAGCCAAAACCGGTTCGATCATTCCACCAGCAACCGGATGAAATTTTGCTTGATGAAAACATCATTTATGGTAAAAGGTAGCTAGCATTCTTTTCAGCCAGTAACATCGCGGCCTTTATATACACGTGGTACCGATATGGGAATTGGTGCATCCGGCAGCACAGATTACACTAAATTCATGGTGGTGTAGCGACCCTATTCGTTATTATCAATTATGTTAGAGCTACGTGCGTCATTTGTACTCTTTCTGTCTTCTACTTTTGTGTGTACTTAAACATCTGTTTGAACGAGTAGAGATAGCGACAAGTCCCCCGCGCCCTCGAACGTACGATCCCGCTCCGTGCACGCTTGTCGCCTCGCTCCGTTATCGTTTCGTATTTGTATCCGCTTATCCTCGCGCTGACTTCGCAAGTTAACAATATACTCTTTGTCTACTCGTTGTATTATTCCCAACCGGTTATCGTCGGTTCGCTCGATCCTACAGTGGGAGTACGAAGGCCCCCGCAACTAACAGAAACACTCCGCCTCCTAACCTACCGTCTACTTTATCCTGTCCACTGCAAGTAACTTCTGGGGAGAAAAAGTGACCAATCTTCACTTCCCGGTTGAGACACGTTTCAATATCGACAGCCACGTCACACCTTGCTGCTTCGATGACCAATCCAGCCCGTGTATTGCCAGTGCTACATGTATTTGTGTACAAGATGTTCACCCGTTTCTCCAAGAAGTGGTTTGCCGTTCCTGGAATGGATCGCCCGGGGGTTGGACCCGATGGATTCGACCGTTCTTCATGATGATAGATTAGGGACGCTACTCAACGGCGTCGGTTGTGTGCATGTCTGGAGACGGCTAACTGGTCGTCTATCCGGTAAACTAGGGCCTCTACACAGCGGATTGTAAGCCAGTCCAATATCGGTTGGGCGAATTTTGCCTGTCTCGTATTATGACCATCCCCGGAAGCTGGCTGAGGTGCAGCACTTTGATGGCCGATCTCTACTGATGGCCCTAAATCTTGACGGTCAATACGCACCACCAAGTTATCGCGGCCAACCACGAAACAGTTGTTAGATTAGATTACGTTCCCCCAGATTTCGCTAGTGGGGGGTCGTGGTGAGTTAGATTTGAAACTGTACCACCACTGGCCTCAGCGATTATGGCGCTTACATGTGTCCACCCCATTCACTCATTCTGAGTACCTCTTTTATGCCAACGTGTTCAGCATTGCCAGCCAACACAAAAAATTTACCGGGTAGTATTTGATGGCTTTCACTCTGGCCCTATCATCCCAAAAGTGAGGTTCAGAAAATCCGTTGGCGATAAGACTCCGTGTTCGTCCGAAATCCACCTCCAGATGTCTCACTACCAGGTGAAATCTCTTGCTGAGGAGTTCGATATCAGATCAGAGATAAATGACCCATACTCCAAGTCTCCTATGTTCTGTTATTTCAACCGCTCTCATCAAGCTTCTTTGCGACCGCGCTAACATCGAAGTCGTTATCACTGCGCGTATGGCTACATCTGCTTTCCTTTCAGTGACTCACGCTGACTTTACCGCTTGGGAGGGCGCGTCTACAACAGCTTTGGGGGAGTTTTCAGTGAATCGTTGGGCTCACATATCTTTGAGCAGCCAACGCAGATGCCCCAGTCATCACTAGAAAGGTGTCGTCTGGCGGATTTTCGTGAGGGTTAGAGCATAACACTTCGTCTGCTTGTCATTGTGACAAATGTCCCCACAGACCTTAGTCACAGACTTTAGACGCAGCCAAAGGTGATTTTCATCACCAGCTTACTAACCTCTCGCACACCGCGCGGTGTACGGACGCTGTAGCACTAGCCGAAGACTTGAACTCTCAAGTAAGCAGGCTAAGCGCTGACGGACGTGATTTGGGTGGCTCGCACTCTTACGGTACTCGTCGGACAAGCAACGGTGAACGTCTGTCGCAGCTCTGTGCGGATAACGGTCTGTTTCTGGTAAGTACTAATTTTAGGTATTTTGGGCGTCGGCGTGCCTTCTGGCGATCTCCACCACCGAGTCAATCGTGGGTACAG
Source organism: Paragonimus heterotremus (assembly GCA_013368495.1). Classification (NCBI taxonomy): domain Eukaryota; kingdom Metazoa; phylum Platyhelminthes; class Trematoda; order Plagiorchiida; family Troglotrematidae; genus Paragonimus; species Paragonimus heterotremus. The sequence continues at coordinate 10,161 of LUCH01007437.1, read as the reverse complement.
ATTGACCACAAGGTCGTCAGCCATCGATGGGGTGGCTGTTTCCAAGATTGCAAGTCGACCTGAGACACCTGCGTGGATTAAAATCGCGCACCTATACGTGGCAAGTTCATCGTGCGTCCTGGTGGGAGATCACTTCACTGTCAACCAAAAATTGACATGTCCAAACTAGAGGAGACACATGCGCTCCACGCTTAGCAGTGTGTGGACAAGGCCCCCGCCAATCCGACGGCATTGAAGGTTTTATAACTGAATCACATAGAAGACAAACGTGGATAACCGGTACGAACGAAATTGAGCGAATAGCACGAATATAAACTCCTTCCGATTGACCCTCAAACTGTGAACGACAAGGACCAATGGAAACACGTACAAAGCAGCTTCCGGATAGGTTGTGTGTTCAGTCACCAGGCGCCTTGCAAATTTGCACGAAAAACTAGTCGGTATTTATAAAAATAGTTAACCTCTAGGTTGCGTGCGCGAGCGAAGGGATATTTGAGTCTCACACAGATATGTACCTCAGTAACGGCCTGAAATGTTAAACTTTTAGCGTGAGAATCGTGTTCTTCAGGTCAGCTCTACACTAGTTCTAACGCCTCCACTCTGAGGACACCGATTATGCGAGGGAAGTAGAGAATTAACTTGCCGATGTGTTACTGGCCGTCGTATTCGATCATTCCATTATCTCGGCAGAACCTCATGTAACGGGCTTTGCGTGTTGGTGGTTGTTGACACGGGTTCCGACTGGGAGAGACTAAACGTATCCATCAGGATTTCCAAAGATGCCCCCTTATCGCCCGGTGGCTGTTTGACGGCAGTCGCGGATTGAAGCCGGTTGTTATGGTGAATCTAGTTGTCTGTTCTGACTTTGACCTCAAAAATGACGTTCCCCAATTTTCAGCAAATTCGACGCAATGACCACTTGACAAAACTGTTGCAATAATCGCGAACCAGGACAGTTCGGTCAACATTGAGGCACCAGTGTTTGATGCGGTGCCGTTGTCTGAACCTGCTTCTTAAAATTGTATCTTTGGGTCCTGAAACAGTGATACTCTGGCGGATGGAGTCTAGCAACGGTCAGATTTTTCGTTCAATAAGAGCTCCGCTGGAAATCGTCCATCAAGCGTGCTGCATGCTTGGAGTTACCAGATACTGCATCTTGAATGTTTCCATCACGTCCGCGGCTGTTTCCTTTCCCGGAACATTGTAAAGGGAACGCTTGAACGTGTCGGTCAGGCGCCTCGTCTTTTCGTTGGACTGGAGGTGGTAAGGAGGCGATTGGATATGGTCGATGCCGTTCTGGTGACAGGTATCAGCGAGTGGTGGGGCAGTAAAGAATGTTTCATTCTCACCAACCAGCGTATTTGGACTTTCGAATCGGCTAGACTTTTTCAAACCGGTAAACGTAGCTGCCAGCCAATATTTTCATCTGGTTGGTGCCCAGCCGCGTTATTGAGGTTAAGTTGGCAGATCACTTTAGGCTGAATTTCGTACGGGATAACAACACGTTCTCCGAACAGTATGTAACCGCTAAGAGTTGAGATTGCGGAAATACTGCGTTCGGTCATCCGTTAGCCCTTTATCCGGGTAATGGTTTTGATCGTAAGGCATCATCAATTGTAATACCTGATTTGCTTCAGCAGTCATCTCGGCGGTGACCGTTAGCGTGCGGATGACCTCCGAAAATACCTGTGACCTCAGCTTCGAAGGACACTGTGAACATCAGAGCCTCTTCTGGATCTGGTGTTGTCGAGCCAACCAGGTGGGACAAAGCATCTGCCTGTACTATGCTTAACGCTGATGCATATCTGATATCGAAGCCGTAGTTGAGCAGTTTCGTCCCCCATCACTGGAGATGGTCAACCATGTAGATCGGGATACTCTTTTCTGATCCAAAGCGGCTAGTAGCAGTCTGTTGTTGGTCAGCAGAATGAAGTGCCAGTCGGAGAGCATTTTGCGAAGACACTTCACTGTGAAATCAATGACAAGCGCTTCCTTCTAGATGTTTCATCGTTCTTCTCCTACGGCGATAATGAGCAAGCAGCACAAACGACTGCTTTCCGGGATCCATCAGGGTAGAAGTGTCAGAGGATCACTCCTACTCCATGGCTTGAGGCGTTCGATTCAACCGCGATCTGAGGAGTGGGATCGAAATGCGCCAGCAAGTTTTCGGAGTTGAGCATTGTCTTCACTTCGTTGAAAGAGTCCTGACATTCGGTGTAATGGTTCCGGGCGACATTCTTCGTCACCAATCAATTTAAGGGTGCTCGAACGCGGTGAATGGCGGGTAAATTGCGCTGTAGTAACTGGTGAGACCTAAAACTCAGCTCAGGACAGATGCGTCTGACGGCCATGGCCTGTGGGAACCAATCTGAATACTGATGAGTAGTTGAGGATTTCGGTTTTCATATAGATTAAACATCACCCACAATTGATTGCAGTTGTCGCATTCCCATAGACCGTCCAGCCTGCCCCTTTCGAAAAGTCCGAATACTTTTGGAGTCTGGATGGCGGCCATTTTTGTCGGTGATGGATCTAAGATGCTAGATTGAGTAAACGAAAGAATCTCAATTTTTCTAACGAACATGGGGTCTGTAATTGACTGCACGTCTAAGAACCGGGTTCACGCATTCCACCAGCCCTGCTTCAACGGCTCAGGTCGCAACGATACCTTCGACATAGGCGGCCGTGACTGGAACATCGGTCGGCATCGTATCCATGATCCGCTGGGAGACTGTGGGGGGCGATCTTCATTCCAAAGGAAAGATGCAGGTGTTGAGGCGGATCTCGGTGGTTGTTGATGGTTGGCAGCAGCTTAGCACATCCTGCAACCTACACTTGCAAGTAGGCGCGTGTAGATTCCAGCTTTTCGAAACAATTGTCATCGTTCATATTTGCGAATAGATCATCGGGCGGGGGAGAAGATGCTGGTGCATATCCAGGGTAACGCTGAGAACTGCGGGAAAACAAACTGAAATTCTTGCAACTCCACCGTGTTGTTTTGCGGTGACAATCAGTGCGGCCCAGGTGGAATGACTAGCCGGTTCATGACACCAGCTTCCCGCAGACGATCGAGTGTTTTGTCCGCGAGGGGCGGGGCTGCTTACGTCACTGGATGTTCCGGCGGAAAGCTGGCCTTGAATTTACGAGAAGGTACAAAACAGCAATAGTCTTGGTGCAGCATCATAAGTCATCATGAAACAACACAGAGTGCCTTCGATGAAGCAGGTCGACGATACCGGAGGGACTGGTGGTGTGGCGTGATACCACTGGGTCAGCCTTAATTAGCTCACAGTTGCCCCAACGGCTGTTTGGCGTTTTCCAACTGGTTCATTGCCTCAATCCAGTCGAGTCCCAACAGGTCTAGCTCCGGCTGGTGTTTGAGACGGCAAGTGCCTTTAGAAAGGGCGTCGCCCAATTAGACCTCACAAGATAGTTCACCGGATATATTCCTGATACCACCTGAAGGACTACGAGCCTCATGTGCATTCGGATTCATGGTAAGTCGACTTGTTCAGTTCCGTGTCCTCCTTTAAGTGTGTTTCATGTGGGAGGTAGCGTTCACTTGCAGTGCCATCGGGTAGCAACGTAACATACTTCTTCCCCGAAGGACAACTGACCGGAGATGTGACAAAGATGGAGTTTAGCTGTCGGATAGGCTTTCGAAGTCGTTGGCCACAGGATTTCAGACAAGGCTGAAACATCACATATTTACCTGCAGGAAGTGATCTTCTTTGTGGCCTCGGCCATCGTACTTCTGGCACTTGCGATCATAGAATAGACACATACGCTCAATGTCTATCCCCGCGTTTGGAGGCTTCGGGGGTTGAACCTGGTCGTTTGGCCGCGATCCACCGAGATTAGGATGAATAAAGTGTTCCGATTGAATACTTATATATCGGAGAGATATTGAGCAGAACGATGCAGTTATGAAGATTGAACGAACCATCACGAAAGCACTAAAAGAATTACGGATGAAGGGTATAATCGACCAGACAACTCTGATCCAATTAACGCCTGTAGGCTCGATGACCCCACGTATCTACGGCCTACCAAAAACCCACAAAGCGGAGGTTCCGCTGAGACCAATTTTGTCAATGGTCAACTCACCCTATCACAGGCTCGCTCAGTGGCTGGTGGAAACTATCGAACCAGTACGTTCAAAACTTAGCTATCGTGGACTGAAGGACACATTCCAATTTGTGGATATGATTTCAGATGTCAATGTGAAAAACAAGGTAATAGCGTCTTTTGATGTACAATCTCTGTTCACTAATGTTCCAATTAATGAAGTGATAGACATCATTTATGACTATGTACGTTCTGAGAATCTGCAATTA
>LUCH01007435.1:0-16898 GCA_013368495.1 Paragonimus heterotremus | reverse complement strand
GAAATCCTGCCGGGGCAGTCGATCCCCTGGATCATTTGGTGGATTCCATATGAGACAGTGGGACGGGTGGGTAACCGAGTCCAAATGTGAAATTTCCGAGCTTTTGGGCGTGGCTTCGTAGCTCAGCTGGTAGAGCGCTTGCCGCGTAGAGGCATGGTGTTTCTGTCGCTGGTTGGAATCCAGCGGAAGCCCTGACTTTTCACAGTTGGGTCTCATCTAAAACCCATGTACTGTCTGTAGTTCATTGGAAGCACAAATACGTCGGCTTCTGTGAAGCAGGGGTTCTACCAAACAACATTTGCATACAGCTGGAGCAAAAATGGAAAACTGACTACACTGGTCGCTCCATGTCTTCTTGTAATTGACCGAACGCTGTAACGTGCCATCAGCAAGTCTAGTAAAGAATAGACGGAAAAGCTGGAGTGTTGTTTGACTTAGCTTCGTGAGATAAAAATAGGTCGGGAGTGAATACTAAGATGATGGAAAAATAAATCAAAAATGATCATCCTCGGTAGAAATTAAAATATCATAACCGTATCAATTATACGGTGTCGATTTGGCTATACTACCTGGGGTGTGACGCCAGAACATTCTTAAGATGTTTGCTAGCAAAATTCCAATAGCTCTTTGAAAGTGATTCAGTTCCGATTCGGTCAATGGTCAGTGGTCGACGCACAAGCAACCAAACTGTCAGTTTGCGTGACACAACTCCGATCCCACAAACGGTGCCCAGTGACTGTTATTCTGCAATAGGACAACCTGACATGGACGCGAAAACACGAATAGTCAGTCGTGAGATTAATACATACTTAAGCTACCGCTTCAGATGGGCTCTGCGATAAGCCTATACAACATAGCCGTTTCGGCCAAGGGTTCCATTGCAGGCTATATACCATTAATTGCCATACTGGAGTTTCCACACTTTAGTGGATGTTGTATTGGACAGGGGTCATCACAATTTTCTCATCCTCAATGGAACTGATGAGCTTTAGTCACGACCCGAAGTTAACTGTCAAGGAACAGATCTAAACAACTAAACGGCAGATTTGCGTAACTTTGATCCATTCGCGTGAACGATTTGGAATGTGGTTAGTAAACCAGTGACTCAGCGTTCGATCGACGATGCGGAAACTGAGTCACGCGGCTGTCAGATATCTCCAAGTTTTCATTCAAAAACGCCTCCTTCTCACAAAAAAAAACAACCAGAACTGGTCAAAATGGGCAGAAGTTCCCGAAACAGCCTAAGGGTAACTTTCACCAACTTTTTTTTGCCTACTCGATCGTTACTCCGCCAAGCTCATTGGTTGCGTGATGACCTTTACTATTTTTGATAAATGCCTCAACCTTCTGATTCGACAATATTTGTGGGTCAACATGTACCGCATATAAACACCTGTATTTTTCCCCCTGTTACACTTGTTTCGGATGAAGTAAGGTGACCTTTTGCGTTCATACTTTAATTCGGCTTGGTAACAATTAGCGAGACCAGTCGCGTTACTCGTCGAGACCAAGGCTTCTGTTTTGCTTATTTCAACACGGATAATTCAGGTTCTCTCAGGCGCTCTATGATTCTTTTATCGATCCACCATGTTCTGCCGGACGTTCATGACAAACGAAAACATAAAGGTACTCCAACAACAGGACTACGAAATAGGCCTATCCAAAGTAGATGTCTCGGTCCAACGTACCATCCACTAAAATATAGTGCTTATATCGCTCCTGGATTTTGGGATCCTTTTAAAGGTGACTGAGCATGTGCATAGCTTTACGCGGAGAACGGGGAAGGTACAAACAAACCAGTGATGCTAACAAAAGAGAATCAAGTTTGCGTGGTGACCGATCATCAATCGTCTGGACGCCTTATGGCAAATATATTAGCGATGGGAAACTAGCACACGATATAAATGAAAACTTACTGGTGAACACTATGAAACAAGGCATGTCAAAAATGATAAAAAATAACAGGCTGTGCAGTGTCGACGAATGTCTCGCCAACAAAACTAATTAGCTAGAGTGATCGGAAGTATGACTATTCTAGAACAGCCACGCCCATCGGATTGATCATTCTTAGCATCCATGACCACGAGGATAGTGCCAGTGAGCTCAAAATACAAATGCGAATCAGATCTGTTCAACTCACAAGAACTGTGCTACCTAACTTTTCAATACAAGTAATATGAAGGTTCTTGCTCACAATGCCTTGAAGCATCTTCTCGTTTTGACAAATCATCGAGATCTTATGGATTAATACAATAACAATATTAACTATTATCAAAACAGTCGATAAAACGAGCTAACACCCATCCGACACCTTTTTTCATAAAGATGACTATTTGCACAGGACGTAATGCTAAACGTTCATTCAGCAATAAAGGTGCACAACAGGTCCCAAATTCGGATAGGTCCATCAAAATTCTTAATCTGTTCTCGAGCCCGCTTAAGAAAATGGATTTAGTAAACTGGAACATGACAAACATGAATCCAATTTTCTCAGATGCAAACTATCCGTGTGGATGTGAATGCGAGAGAAGAGCTGATTTGATGCTTCCCGAGAGGACATATGGACGAGAGAACGTTAAATACTTTAACGGACTCAAAAGCAAGTAGCAAAATTAGAAAGATCCATCGTTACAACGGTCAACAAGCATTTGGATAACTCACGGCGGTTGTACCGGTTAGCAGCATTCGTAGGATTAATACTAGAAAAGCATTGAATGCGCCGTAAGAAACCTCAGGTAAGTGTCTTGATATAGACAGAAAAATGACACTTAGTTCTTGAATTTTATCAGAACTTATTGTAACTGATTCTGTGCAGTACCTTTTATCTACCACTGTGTAGTTTATGGGATGTGCTGTATATGTGGCGACCCTATCTAATTATTATTGATTATGGTTGAGGGTCAATTGTACGTACGACTAACGCCAAGTGCTCGCCTTCCATTCCACTGTATCACTGTTTTGTCCCATTGCTCGCTCTCACGTTGATTTATTTTATCGTCAATATATCCCTTATTCATTACTGCCTTATACTTAACTGGTCATCTCGATTCCCTTAAACTTACCCACGCCTCTTGCAAGCTTCTGCATCAGGAAATAACCCTGGGCCTAAAACATCATTGCTAAGAATACGTTTAATGCGCTGCTAGACTTGAATTTAAATAGGCACTATAGTGTGGTGAAAATCTACTCGATTCACCACTTATCCAAACCCCGACACAATAGGAGTTCTAACAAGGAACCAATCCAAACGTCGCGCTGAAGATATTACAACAGGATTGGACGAACAGTCTCAATGTTACGCCTTCTGTGATTCGCTTATTTCTTTGTTCCCTATTACACCAATTAACGTTCAGTTTGTGACTTTGTATGTGCTAATACGACCAACCAATGAGTGACTATGAATTCTTTAATACTGTTGTACATCCATAAATTCGGCTTCTTGTCTCATGAATATGAACTGCTTATTGCAACTAGTACGAGGTTTTCTCCTTATTACTTGCGTGGGAGGTTTCAATCCGAGTACGATTTCTAGGGCTATTCGAAGTCCCTAATTCCGAGTATTACATATAGACAACGTGCGGTGTCCACCATAAAAAGACATTTGATGGAAAGTCACAGCATCCGTAATGAGAGATAGCAACACATTCATGTAGTAGACTTAGCGTATCGCTTTATGTAGACCCCGATGGCAACATAAACAATCGCTCATCATCAAGTCATGCGATGATAGTTACGCATTCGCTCAGTTCAATAATAAACCGAAACGCCTGTGACGAGGAAAATTGCTCGTCTGTAGCAGAGTTTTGTCAACTTCGCCGGTTTGGATCATTCGCTCGTCTATGACAAGAACGCACAGCTTTTAAACAGCTGGACGAACTTAATTGTTGATTCCACTCGGAAATGGTTTAAGAGTGGAGTAATGGTAGCCCACGTCAAGCGCGCTAGAAAGCAACACGCCTGCTAGTGGGTCACACCAAAGATCGTCGGGTTAATCGAATTTTCACATTTACAAGCGTTCCGACGGTCTAGCTGGGGTAATGGAAGTAGAGAGTATGCACTAGTAAGGACTCCTGCGTGCTATCGTAGTCTAATTTACTAACTCCACTAGCTTGAGATGAAGTTTGAAACGAGCCGCAAAAATGTTCAGAGAAAAGATTACGCCGGTTTATCGCATACGAAACAGGCAACGTTCATCATGTTTCGATGCTTTCTAAACAGAGATGACAATTTGAGGAAAGTAATTCGGATTGAAAACAACGTCCATACCACCACCGCATCAAGCTGGTCAGGAAGTCCTTCGTTCCGATATAAGTTAGGTTTCTGTTGTTCAGCAGCATACGGAGAGCGCCAATACACATATTTACATAAAGACAAAGATATCACCATGCCTTACATAAACCGAATCTCGCGAGCAGTTGAGTGCACTGTCGAGGGAATCTGGATTTAAAACCACCAACGGAGCAGCAAACAGTTTTCGAAATAAGCTTTATAAAATCAAAGATCCGGTTGAAGCGCGTGAATGAACAGGTGTAACATATTCTAGTCCCTGCTAAGGCTATGACAAACCCTACCTAAGCGGAATTGGTGAGCAGTCGAAGACATGTTCACATGAGTATTACTTAGCAGTAGAAGGGGCAGTCCAAAAATTACAGCTTTTTTGACAAGTTGCACAGACTGACATGACCAAGTGTACACGTCAAGTGTAAATTTCAGGAGACCTTACAAATTCAGTCATAGCTGTTGTTTCGGCCACAATATACAGGTGAGAGAAAGATCCAACTACCCTGATCATTCTGCTTATTCGATGTAACAAGCAAACCGAGTTGTCGTTGAAATTTCAATCGATAATTGTCCGATTAGCACTAACGCACCAACAAAAGAACAAGACTAATACTGGAGTTAGAATAATTGTAAAGATGAATATACACTGTGGCAACGATTTGAGCCCATCAACATACAATCAAGATACGGTGGTTGAAGATGTATCAGTCTTGAGACAAGTGTCCACAGACTCTTTGAGCTTGAGAGGCATAAACAGCAAGTAACTCAGAACTGTACTACTGACAGTTAGCTCGGTAGATTTCTAACGTATAAGAAACCCAAGTGTAGAAAATTTGGGTTTCGGTTGTATTCGAACCACACTCGGAAGTGATGGTCAAGTTGGTGGAAATACAGAAAAAACATGAACACGGCGACGACGACCAATAATCACAAAAATTGGACGTAAAACCGGCAGAATTTTTCAGGATGAGAAGCATTTGAAGAGGTTAGAGACTGGAGGGACTACAAGGAAATCAACAGTCACAACGAATGACCACATTATACGGCTAATAAAGATGTAGTTTGCAAGGTTCAGCCTCTGACAAAATATAGCCTCGAGGCTGACCTAGCGTATGTGAAGCAACAACTCCAAAGCGTTGCTACATATATGTGCAGTCTAAGGGCGCATGTCGGCAAGAGATGGAAACTGTTCTAATAAAACGAAGTAAAACAGATGCAGTAAAAGGAAAATCATGCTCTGAAACTATTACAAGAGTACTGTAAGAACGCCAATCGAAATTCTCAACTTATGACAGCTTCTTGCAATTGCCGTGTAGCCGCCATGGTTTCCAATTAATGGGATAGGCTCGTAAAAAAAAGTGAGAGTCAGACCGGCTAGCCTGATTAGTGATGTAGGGAAAAGCCTTGAAAGGCTTATTAGGGATGAAGTTTCTTCATATCAGGTGGAAAAATATCGCCTTAGTATCACGCAGCAAGATTTCTATTCCTGGAAAGTTGATGTCCTATCTTCATAAGTTCGTAAAAAAGGCAAACAGAGAAGGAGAAAAAATAGGAAAATCCGGGTGTGCTAATTAAATCTCAGTAAAATCGTCGACTCAGTAAGTCGCGGTTATCTCATCCACAAGTTAGCACAGTTTGAAACCTCCAAACGAGTGACTAGGTAGAAGGCTTTTGCACAGCTGAGTTTTAAAGCGAAGGTGGATGACAGTAACTCAGAGGTAGGTATAATCCACAATGGTGCCTCGTAAGGATCAGCCTTGGAGGATCTCCTTTCCTTACCTTCAAAAATGACTTAACGACAGAAATAAGCAATTCGTGCGTTGCCCATGCAGGGGCTGTTAAGGCAAAAGGGTCGACAAATTAAGATAATGTATCGCAGGGCCTCCGAACCGTAGCGGAGAAGGACCTTCCACTGGGCATTTCTAAAGACCAAATCGTCACAGGTAACAATAAATCGTTAAGAGCACTTGGTACCAAGGGCATTGGCACTAGTGGGATTTTCGATGAGATCATAGATCGCATCGTTAAAGTATGAATGACAGGCTATCCGCAGTACAGACATGATTTCAGTCTCTCTTGAAGGGCCGAGCGCACAACGTCACTGTGGACCCGCGTAGTGTACAGTTATGAAACCTGGCTTTTTTTTTGCGTGAGGGACATTCGCAGTGTCGGGTTTGGTCACCAATGTTCCCAAAATGTTAGCAGATGGAAAAGCGTGTCCGCAGCGACGAAGTTCACGGACGAATGGTCTCTTCAGAATCCGAGTACAACTATCTCATGTCGGATGCTTCGTTGGCTCGGCCACATCCTACGAATGCAAACTCACTGCTTGCTAAGCCATAGGTTAGACTGGTAACGGTAACCTGGTGATCAACTTGCAACTCAGGTTTGAAGTAGTGATGCAGTGATTTTGAGGTGGTCCAGAGAGCAATGCATACTTCTGGTTGAGAACGATTTCTGATATGACAAACAGCAGAAGGCAATGGCACTCCTGTTGTAAATCACTAGGTGCATTGATGCAATGTGCTTTTATTTTCTCTCTTCGTCTTTCACATTTTTACCGCATACGATCACAATAGTCACCCCCTGGGGTTGAAGACGCCCATCAAAAATGGTCCCAAACTCTCAACCTGCCGCGTGACAGCAGCCCACGCAGTTCACATCTAACCGTCCTAAGGGAAAGAGGACACTGTATAACGAGAGAGTTAATCGTAGACAACAACCTGTCATCATACACTCCACGTTCTCTTATTCGATCTTTCGGCTTCCTGTGTCACTCTGTTGCCACTTTAGCCTTTTTTGCTTCCTTTCATATTTTCCGACATCGGTGATGATGGGGAATGAACCAGAAGTGTCCGAATACGGACCGAAGTGATAAAGCAAGAAACATCATTGATGCCCCACATAAAATAGCTATTTGTAAATCAGAAAGGGTGGTGTCAGAGATAACAACTACAGTCAAGTTATCTTAATGCCGTTGTCCACGCAGGATTCAAACGATGTCAATCAGTTTCTCTTTAATCCAAATTGCCTCTGAGAATATTGCTATCCTGTGGGGTGAAAATACGTTGGAACAAGCGAGACTATTCACGGTGCCAAAAACAAAGTTCCGAAACTACGAACCGACGAGGAACCAATAAAAGGGACGTAAGTAAACAGTGGGTATGCATAGATGGTTTTTGACTCTCATCTGATAAAGGTAGTCTCATTCAACTGGGGACATCCATGAATTCCTTACAAAAGTTCCCTTACATTTTTACTACGAAAAATGCTGCAAACGAAGGAGCTTCAGCTGGTACTTGTTACGGTAAAATCGGCTCAGAAACAGTTTGATATTTTTTGTGCAATTATGTGAGGGTGCTTGTCAAATGTATCAGGGGATGCATACACGCAAGAACGTGTTGTGGTTGATTATAGACAGTGTGAAAAAGCTAGTTTGCAAGCAGGAATGTACATAAACCAGTGTAGTAGTGGATCGAGTACTTTAAAGCACTCACGTACTTCCAAGGTGTTAGTAAGCTTTTCAGTATACATGAACTGACGAGAAAAATGACTAAACATTATGGTGTGCGCGCTGGGGTTAGGTACAAACCGTCAGCAGGTTGTAAGTCAGACGGGTTCAATTATTCTAGCTCCCCTGCTCCCTCCATCCCGTTCTGTCATTAATAATCTCAGGTCAGCTCCGTTGACCAAAGAAGGAGAGAGACCCATCATCATCAAAAACAGCAATACATCAGTAGTTCGCGCTGATGCCCAACTGCCGTACGATCATGAAGAAAAGAACAAACATTAGCCAAGAAAAAAGAAAGTAGGGTGGGTGGAACTCACTACGTCTATGCTCAAACATTCGACTTCAAGATGTCTACCTACATCTTGCAGGCAAATAACCAAGCTATAAGAGAAAGTATGGTGACATCTGTAAGACTTTTTACGGGTTTCACTGTCCTCCGTCACTACGAGCATTCGCTTCACAGACAACTCAATCAAACGGCGGCAACATTTATGTCGCTGAGTTTGATTAACCACTAGCTCACAGTCTGCAGTTCATCGACTCAAGGAGTTGCGAGGGCCTAACCTCGAGAAAACGAACCCAGCCTATAATAACCAGCCCCTTGGTGAATTACTTCAATTATCTATGCCAGGTCATCACCTGTCCACCTCGTACCTTACGTCAGTCGACCGCAGCAACTACAGTGTCCAGTGACTGTGGTACTAGCTGGCATCATTGGTACATGGCCTAACCACCTACGTCTACTCAAACTTGAACACTGAACATAGGAACTCACTTGACACTCAATATCAAGTACTCGCTTTCTAACTTCTTCGCTGCTTACCCGTTGGTGTTATCCGATGCCAGCGGCTGAACGCATAAGTCGGTGGTCACATACCTGAGGTCGGATCACGTCTTCTACTCTCAACAGCCAAGTTTCTGAGTCATGAAGTACCATAGCCTTCACATTCACCTTATCTACATCGTAATGAGTTTGAATTGATTAGAGAAGGCCCAACCAATCAGTGTTCATGCACAAGTTGTTACAGATGGAATTATGGTCAAACTGGTGCCAATCAGTCATAGACGACAATTAGCTGCTGTTAGATGCGTATCTGCTTCAAACAACCGAGTTGCTAGATGTAAGGTCATGGACGAACACAGCAACAAACTGGTCAATCAAAACGTGGGGACGCCTGTTGTCTAACAGCAGTCGTAAATATTGTTGTTCCTGTATAAGAAGGTGCTGTTTTACTAATAAATTGAGATCACATAATGCCGCTCAGATTTCTGTTTTGATTTCTTCTCGATTGGGTACGCGACACACACGATCATTACGCTTCAGAAAGATGCCTCTCTATCACGACATATGTCCAAGATTTGCAAAAACCGACCTAGCTCTGGAGAGTTAGGTCTTTCTTCTTCAATTAGCAGGGTCGTTCAACTTATGCTTGCGTTTGTCGTTATCAGTCAGAACCAATTTAACTTCCTTCCTGGCATTTCGCGGAAGGAACATAGTAAGCATCAAGTAGTGCAGATAACCACCGAGGAACAATGCTATAACCGTAGTTCCCACTACCTGTTCATGCAGATAACCTTGACAATAGAGATAAGTTTTGTTACTGAGTGTAGGATAACTGGAAATCCATAATGCCTTCTTTCGAATGAGACAGTTACGGCTCTGGGTGCATTTCTGTGGCACATTTATCCAAAAATTCTGGGAGCTGGACCGTATCCAGCCGTTTTCATTCAGTGTAGCTTACACTTGAACCACGGTTACTTCAATTGCAGCTTTCCAGTTTTGCAGTTTGACAGTGTCCTGATCATATGTGATAAAATGACATGACAAAAACTGTGAAGTAACGACTGCAAATTTGATCTGACCAGTTCAGAAATGGGCGAAATACTTAGTGGGGAACAATATTTCATATATGTACTACCGGAAATTTACCTATTTATTACTACTCTTAAACGCAATAGATCGGGGAATTTTGGACAAAAAAGTAGAGAGGAAGTTAAATTCCTCAACTACGCATGCTTAGTTGTAACGACTCACCCATTCTTATGAGTGTTGCATCCGAATCAACCTGGATAAAGGTGAAAGTGAAAACAATCAAAGTACACAAAATCGACATAGATACTACTGACTAGGATTAAGAGTAACCACGATAAAATCAAAAAGGGTGGTACCGCAGCTAATATATACAGCTCCTCATCGGAAATAAAACACACAATAGAGCCGGTGATCTTTAGCTCTGATGTCAGTTAGAACAGTAGATAACTGAATCTCACCTATTCGTTGGGAGACCGGGTCGTACATTAAGCATAGGTGTCGTAATCGTTGAATAAACTCCGGAACATTACTGACTAAATGGACTTTCCCTAATTGTTCTCAAGCATTGCGCAACTACACTAACTCAACGTCGGGGTTTTTCGAATTATAACTTGTTTTACGCCTCGTTGATGCGGACGGACACAGTAAACTCCGGATTGTCGCTTTACACTGGCTATAGCCGCTAGGGCGCAAAATGGTGTTTATACTACTTCATAATGTGTAAGGTGTTTTGCATATGCAGTGTATCCGTTCACAAAGGTTATCGATGGCTGCAGGACTGTACGGGTAAGCCCATTGGCTTTCAACTGCGTAAATCGAACCTAATTAATTTACTGGGTGATTACACAGCCAACAGAATACAGTACACCTACCACAACAAGGTTGTTTAGTCTCATATGACAGATAACTGTGGTGCACCTCAAAGAGCTCACCCTTTTCAATAGAAGCCTACATAGGCGTGATGTCACTACTAGAAAGAAACCTGCTTTTAAGGTGAACTGACGACGTTGTTTTACAGATGCATCTTTGATACTTTTAACCCGACGAATATGCAAGACAATTTGCTCCTTTTGAACGTGTGGTAAAACGATCGTAACCTGCCCATGAGTATGTAGAAATTCGAATGACTCTGTCCGAAACTGACCGGCCACCAAGTGGCCAACTGAACAATCGTGGTAAACTCAGCACCACATCCCCAATGAACTTGTCCGAACGTTTTCCCTAATTAATTCGTGGAATTTGTCACGTGTGCATTCAAGCCTCTGTAACATGTATCTAATACGCAAAGTGCCTAGGCGGTGACAAACTTTTGTCCTATATTTCAAGGGATAGCGTTAATTATAACAGAGGTTATGTTTATTTGATCAAGGCTCGCACACAGTGCCCGACATGGAAAGCCCAACTCAGTCAGCGACTCCAGCTCTGTAATCCATGTTACAGACGAAGCCAACAATTACCCTGTTCATTGTTTGGCATGAGTCTTGGTCACGAACTTTGCCACAACTACCTAGGTGTTGTCACACACACATATGTGATGCATCGAGGAAAGATAATTCAATTCTACGTAGCACGTTGAACAACACACCCCACCTTGATGCCACCACACGGTCTGAACTGTACAGGGTCCTACGGTGAAGACTTGCACAGCTTCACTCACGTACATCCTGTGTCAAACACGTATCATTACTGACGTTATTCACCTTTTGATTATGACTTACTTGCGCCAATAAGCGTCTCGGACTGTACGGAAGTTTTGTTCTAAGTTGTAGATGACAATCAGCAGAGACAATTCATTCACGAACCTTGCCTGAAAGCACGCATGCAGTTTGCTGTCAGGCTCCTTTGGAGCAACACTAGACTTCTATTTTCTGAATTATTTCAATATTAGTTGAAAATTATTACAGAATTCACACGCAGGACGTGCTCGCATTCAAGTGTACGATTCTTAAGAAGAATGCTCGTGCTCACCGGATAACTCAGTGAACCACGCGTTATTTCGTTTGAAACAAAGTAAGTAGAAAACTTTGAGGTTACATTATTAACCACTGTAATCCACACAATAGGAAGTGTCCTCAAAGGTCACCGGATGTGCATACTCGATGAGTAGCGACAACCACGAGGCCGGCCGTGTGCTTCTAGCAAATGTCGTCTATTAAGCACGTGCAACTTATGCTACCTAAAGTTAGAAAATTGCAACACGTGAATGATGGTGGAAAGTTCACTTTCCTTTCCTTGGTTTATTACTGCTGCAATGCAGGCTGGATATCTCATGTCTACATGCAGTAGATTAGGAGGAAAGAAAACATTATGATAGAAGCAATGAATACACAATACACCGTGAAAAGCAAATATGAAAGTCAAATCTTACAAGGTGAAGAAGCAATTCTCGAAGAATATACTACTAAAGAAAAACAGTTAATTAAAATCAGTAGGTATAGTGAGATTACAAGAATAACAGAGAAGACGCGATGTTTAGGTCACTTTGCAATTGTAGAGTGATGGACTATCGGTCACCTGACCAGCCGAATTAAACTATAAAACCACATGGCCGCAATAGAAAAGCACCGACATGAAGGCGACGCCGAGATACGAGTAATGTAAGTTTACAAATGCCATTTACAAATGTATGTCGTTGGTTAGTTCGTCTGGCAAACGAGCGTCACTGCGTTTACAACACTACAAGGAAAAAACGAGCGACCACAAGCTAACAGAAATAGTATAAAAGTTAAACTGGGAACGGAAAAAATCCGAAATAACATCTCACAGGTAATCAAGAAGTCAGGAGTTAAGAAATAAAGGGGGTAGGGGGGAAAATAGCACTTACCGCAACCACAGGGGGCGGAACGAAATCCTTAAGAACAGCTTTTAGATGAGTTTCGTCGAGAATGACATGAAAAACACCTGAAATTTGCAAATAAAAAGGAAGGAACAAAGGCAAACTGTACAAAGTAACCAATGGATGGTTCACTGTGGACGTAAACAAACATTTAATGTCTCGGTAGTCTTTGAGCGTGGAAAAATAGTACAATATATACCGGGATCGTGCAGAACTTACTAAAGAGAGTGCCATACATCTAACTACAGCAAGAGTAAATGATGAAATTTGTAGCAAAAAACTCATCGGTAAACTAGTTACATCGTTCATATCAGAATCCAAGTTGTTCGTAGACCAATGCACATACCAACAATGTCTGTAGAAAATGTGTAGAAACTCAGTCTGACTCCAGCTCTTAGAGGGTATTATGGTTTTAGACAGTAAGACGGTCCAGATGGTACGTAATTAATGATCAAGACTCATCAGAAGCAAATGATACTCTTCGTAGTTATTACAACCCGTCAGTTATGTTTACCATCTGGGATTTTGAAGCAGACCGAGTCTCTACAGATTCCCTTTTGACATTTGCATTGATCCACGGAAACCATGGATTCAAAGACAAACGGCACAGGTAACTCACAAACGAAGTTTTAGGTATAAATTCCAGCAAGTGCCATTCCGGTAGTATTGTAGCATAAAGTCGTTCTATAAAGTACCATCTTTATTTTGCAACTCGCACGTTCACATGCCACGGGTGCACTTACGAACCGGAATTCCCGTACACAATGCAGCGGCGGTTTCCATCTAAACGTCGTGTGCAATTCAGCCTAGTTTTGTGCGTGCGACTGAAGCTTTTTGTCGTAGTTTTTTTTGCTTACCATTTCTCGCTCATTGGTCCAATTTCGTGGAGTGATGGCTCGTCCGATCGCCTGTGTTGTCCACAATCCACCTACTGTGGTTTTGGGCAATACTTCACAACTGCGTCGAGATACTCCACCAAGTGTTGTGATAATCGAGCCTCCGATATGGCCATGCATCACACTGTCAGATGTGGGTGGATGTTGCTGGGCTTGCAAATCTGACAATTGGCAACAGTTGCCAGAAACACTGGTGTCTCCCATGTTTCTTTAACTACAAAATATATATTCCGCTTATGCCATTTTATCTTATAAAAGCATAATACCATTTACGTTCTTGAGATTGACTGAGTTTGTGCACATTTCTTGCAAGGTGTAGGCACCTTGATGTTGTATATTTGAATATAGACGTGGCTATTTATAATAGTTAGGCCACTCCTCCTTTCCCTTTTCCCCTTCTCTCTTCCTACACAGTGTTTGCTTTTCTTTTTCGTGGTTGTGTGACAGTTAAGCATCAGTGTGAACCACTGATGTATTACTGTCTATGGTAAGGATGATGACACTTCCTGCAAGTGATTTTGACACCTACACTGACCTGCGGACTCCACCGAACCTGAGTAACAGGTTACACACAACTCGCAACTGGATTGTTATCAGTGATGTTCGTACTATTTTACAATAAATTCCAGATACATGTGACCTTTTTCAGATCACTGGATACATTTAAAAATTACAAATCAGCGAAACGTTGCTAACGGAATGCACAGTAAATACCTAGAAAAGCGTTAAGCTATCGCCTTAAAGCCTGTAGGCGAATGGCAGAGAGGTGAATGGTTCACAGAACGTGAGTCTAAGCAAACGAGGCCAAGAATTTGAGTTCACTAGACAGAGAGGTAGGATTGTCAAATGGAGGTCAGTCCATTTGGTGTTCTACTCTCGCTGTGATGACGCGAACATGCTAGCCAAGCATCACTCATTTGAATTGTTTTCGCTCTATAGTAATTTAATCTATCGACCAGGCTACCTCAAGTTGGACTAGTATTTAGCGGCCGCTTCTTTGGTCAGTGGATTTTTTGCTGATGCAGAACCGGATGGCAAGCTCTAATTAGGTCCGATAATTAATCTGCTGAGAGCGAATACGACCAAGTGACCAACGATTCGCAGAATGTCCATGGTGGCGAGTTCATGAGATTATTGCCGGAGTTTCAACAGCTGACCATGAAACATGCGGGACGGGGTTGCCACTGCTCACAGTCTTGTTTATATGACTTTTGTTCGACATCGCAGTATTTACTGGTGTGCGGCGCACCACAGCTAACTGATGATTCTCGATGGGAATACGAAGATGTACAACGCTTCAGCCAATCCTTCTGCTACTTTATTCGAGGGAGATTGAAAACATTCCGACAAAATGTTTTGGATTACAAGTGGAAATAAAGTATTTAAGAAGTTTTAAACCGTCTTCGCATAATAGTCTGGTTCATCATTATACGAGTATCACCGTTTTCAGTGTTCGGCCGATTACATGACCACTTCCGCACAGAGCGACACCCAGCGGTATACTCCTTGATCAGTGCACGTCGTGAGTACAGCCAGATCAATTAAATCACCAGAAGCAACGAAAGATCAGCATCAGCGTGATAGGTGGACGGAATTGGCATCTATCACTGAACTTGAGATATATTTGAATAATTCTGATTGCAAAATCTAAATGTAAGTGAATTCTACGTGGTAAGCAACGGACAACGTTTCAAAAATGAAGAAGTATTGCGGTCGGTTATTAGTTCGGTAGAAAATGGAAAAAAATTAGTGATAACGTAACAGCATCGTCCACCAAATGCCCGCCCCGCCTGAGCCGACCTGAACCATTGATTCGATCGACGGTGGGCGCAAGTTATTCGACTAGCTCGTGTCAGCGTAATGAGGGCAGTATGCAGTGATATGAAGTTGACAAGTTAGCGATACCTTCTCTACAGTGAACACAGATTCCCAGTCTCAACTGTCTAGACAACCAGTGTAAAGAGCCAGTCGGTGTTATGAATTGTTCGCAATTTATTCAGCAATATCGAATACAAATACAGCCGAAAAATAAGATCAAGGCATTGCACTTGCATTTTAACCATGAGGTGGTGTCCGGATAAATGATACACACGGCTAATGAATATAGGCGGTCGATTGCCACGATCGTTTCAATAATCAGTCAAGCCGATATGACCGCATCATCACGCACGTGATCTCACTCTTTGCTGTTCACGCAATGTGCATTCAGAACGATCAAAGTATGTGCAACTTTATCCTTTTTCGGATAGTTGTGAACAGTGGTGTTGTTCGTAGCTCGGGCTGATAGTTTTGGTATTGGTATGTTCGCCGAGCTTGGCATTCACATTGCAAACGTTTAATCACCAAGCGAGGTGACATCATCAGTGCATAACTGCTTTGGCGTATGGTTTTCGAGCGTGGAGTTTGGTGAAGTTGGATGGATGCCTGCTCTTACATATTAGAGTGAGTTAACCTTCTGACCTGAATCCTGGTTGGTCGTTCTCTGCTGTTTTGACCTTTGACCCGATCTATCATTGGGTGATTCTTGTTGCATTCGAACTCTGACCCGATGTCCGATTGGTTATTTTCTACACTTCTTGAGTCTTTGATCCAGAGTATGTTTGGGTATTCCCTGCTGCTGTTGAACTTTAACCTTGACTCTGATTGGTTAATCTCTGTAGATGGATCGAGTGAGTCACTTCTTCATTTTGAAATTCCATTCGATTGGTTATTCATTGCCCCGTTTTGGACTTTGGTCTGATCTATTCAAGTTGCTCCGTTTGGGCTTACCACCATTTGGACTTGATGGTGTATGCATCTCTTCAAATCTTTAGTTCGCATTGGTTCATAGATTTTGTCCAGTTCAATGTCTTTGTTTATTGACACGGCTAATGAATATCAAGCTTCGATAAATTCTCTTGAATGTCTGGTGTTTGCCTGAATAAGGACTTCTGCGGTATTCAAGTTGAAGGTGTGTCCAGTTTCATCCTCGTGGACGGAGAACAAAGAAAATTGATTGTGCCTCTTAATGGCTAATTCGTGCTGATAATTTCCGTCCGATTTAGCCGACATAGTGTTGTCCACAGTCATTGCATTGGATTTTGTAAATGACGTTTCTTTCGTCGGCAGGTTTGAGTTGTTCCTTTGGTTTCGATAGCAATCTTCGTAATGTTGTCGTTGGCTTGTGCGCTAGCGTAATACCATGTGGTCTCAGGAGTCTTGCACTCATTTCTGATACTGTTTTGATGCATAGTAGTACAGTTCGTTTCGTTTACGGTTAAGTGGAGTTCGAATTTTTTTCTTTCTGCAGTAAACTCCGTCTGATGAAATTCCGTGGGTATCTGTTGTGAAAAAATACTCGGTACAAGTGGTTTTCTTATTTTCTTTGAGGGTCTGCGGTGCTGCAGCAAACAATCAATGCACCTAGTAGTTATTCTACCCGGTTATCGCCTCTACTGTTAAGCCATCCCTTCATGCTACTGCTATCTCAACGAGATGGTCGGGCTTGTGTACTGTTTTGAACCGGCGTGCTATGTTGACTAGTGTTGTGATCCAAGAACGCGGATGGCACAAGGGTTATTT
>LUCH01007433.1:0-19424 GCA_013368495.1 Paragonimus heterotremus | reverse complement strand
TTCGAACGTCAGCGACGAGCCTGGGGCAGTTGAGTGGTAAATGAATTAAATGATCATCCTATATTTTATTTAGGTTGCCATTAATTGAACCTTCGGAGACTTTGAAACCCCCACTTGTGCGTCTATCAGACCTCGATTTACTTGGTAAGTCTGTAATATATATATCCAACCGTGAAAGATAACAAAGAATGAGGCGGGCTTTTTGGTAGAGAAACTATATCAACAGAATTTTCATGTCACCTCACCTACCTGGTAGAGATGGGCCTAATGGTATAGGTAGGTTTTTCACGAGCGACAAGGGTAAGCGGCTGTGGTTCGGTAATTCAGCCGATGTCATTCAACTTTGGTGTCGGTGGGAATTGGTCAATACCAATCGGAGACTTACTTTTCCGCGGAATACTATCCGCATCGTCTGTAAAGTCAGACCAAATGGAAGGTATTCTCGGTGAGCGCTGTGAAGTGCGTTTGTCATATTCATTTTAGGTTTCTATCGACGATCCATAAAAACAGTGGCATTGGTTGATGGTGTGTCCGTCATCTTCCTCGTGAAGCTTTCATACTAGCAGGTCGTCTCGGAATTACTTGGGAGACGGGTCTTCTTGAAGATATGACTCGCCAACTATTCGATGTATTTTAACCCTGTACAGTTTGCTCCTTTGTAAAGTGGGTGCTCTTTCCAAAAGCAGCCTATTGTGTGCTTACTCTTGGATGAAGGTCACACGTTGTAGTCCGGCTTGTCAGCCCACGAATTGTAGGCAATGTCAACGATACTGTTTTCAAATGCTGTAACGTTAAGCATTCATAAAACTGCAAGTTATTAAGTGTCCACAGAGGGCACTGGTCACAGTCAAATAATAAGGGGAACACAGCAATTAGCGTAAAATGTTTCATTCCACAGCATACTTCACGTAATTGTAAAGGGGGGGAAAAATGTGGTTACTGTCCAGGAGTAAGCGGTGTCCTCTGCAGTGAGTCTACTCGCAATCGACAAACGTGCTACCTGCGTGCAGGTGGGAACAAACGTAGCTATTCAACCTGGATGACGGCAAGTGCGTGTTGAAGAATTCGCAGTGAATGGAAGTCGTTTGAAAGCACAGTTCTACCCATGACAAAGGTTTTGATAACAGGAAATTGTTCGATTAATACGGCATTGTTGGGCTTCCTGCCTGTGTACAGAGAATTGTTGGGACCAAGTTGGAAGCCCCCTTTTACGGAAGATCCAGAATCATCCAGCGCTGCAATTCTGAGTCCCGTATCCAGCTTGCACATTATTTCTATTGTGTGGCAGAAATTCAGCAACGCGTGAAGGTTAGACGGGTAAACGAAATTGTGACACGGCTGAATACACGGTTCAAACAAAAGTGCTTAGTAAGGGTCAAGCATGTCATGTAGACCAACATCCTTATAAAGATGGCTTGCGCAATGTAGATTAAACACAAGCTGTAACTCACCATCGATCGCAGCAAGTTGCGCCAACGCTTTCGATATAAGCGACTCGATTGAGTTTACCTCGTGCCTATATCACTTTGCACTGCAAAGTATGTGGGCACAGATTAAGAAATGCATGAGATTCTCATAGACTTTATCGTCTTTTATTCTTCTAGTGCGAGCGGCACAATGTACACTAGAAACTAGCGGAATTTTGTTGCTTTCCAACGTTCGCATTACTTCATTTCTGGGAAAAGCCATCCGACAGTGCTACACAAATCAGGACGGTTTGGTGGTAACCTCCGTAATCCTAATGGAGCGCAGAAAAAATGATCAATCGCAATAGACCTGACCCACAGAATGCAATCGGTCGCTTTTTTATGTCTAGGCAATTTTTGTGCATGCAATCTAAAGGAAAACGTGCAGTCATATGTGTGTTCGGTAATTCAAACGGCGATTTGCCGGTGTGATGTTCGAAGTGCCGTCTACGTCAAAAATCCCTATCTACTTCTGGCCAACAGTTTAATCGTGGAAATACCATTTTATTGCCCATGTAAACCCCACATACTGTGTACCTTGAGTAAAAACAATGTCTCTCGTGGTTGTTTACCTGTCGGAAGAATGCTCTGATAGACGCACCACTGATAATGCAATCCAGGACAACATCTAGGCAGGCATTATAATGAGACAGTACTACTCCAACGGACAAAACCTTTTGAAGGTTATTGACAATGTCTAAAAGGTATTTGTGCACGCCCCCCGTTTTCATCCACCGAAAAATGTACCGGTGGCGCAAACCGGCGTCTACAACACAGTCAATCTTGCCAGGGTAGACCACATCTGTCGCCGACAAGCCTTGAGCAACGTGGTTCCACTAATCTAAGGCTGTAGTTAAACGCAATTCAGGTGTCCGTTTCACCCTCCTCGTACCGCTTGTTCAGCATGTTCTCCCACACCGAAATCGATGTGTTAATCTCTATCAATGATCTTATTTACACGAGCACATGGGGTTCTTAGGGATGTTCATGCATCCATCGGAAATTCGGACAACAATTTCTTAAACCCACGATGTATCATGCTTGCTGATTTGGGTATACGTCCGTCCTAAGTGATGCGTACTCTACAGAACCTGTCAACAATCTGTCAACGTCCAAGGTTGTGTATATTTTTGTTGGACAACGTACATTACGGGAGTTTAAACTAGTGTGTCGTTGTATAAATCGGCTTGTTTGCCCGCTTGTCGTGTTACTGTGTAGCGCGAACCCGGCCCACACATACTTCCGGTTTACTTGCTCATCGACGGTCGGTCCCTAGCATCCTTAGCTAATTTGCGTACCGGTGCCGTTTATTGCATTGTCAGAGATCGCCTGTACGTTTCTTCGAATAAGTATTCGGAGTGTGTAGCAACTGTCAGTAGAAATTACTCTGGGTGGCTGAAAACGTTAACCTCAGCCGAGGGCGCCCAGTTGAAAATCGCATGAATGTGAAACTTCGTAGCGGACAGAAGCATAAGTCACTTTTCTTGAACCGACAAGTTGTGTGCACTGAACATGAGTGAACACCCGTAAAGTCGCCCTTCTTCAAAGCAACCACTGTTCGCGCGGTTCGCACACAGTCAAAATGAACTAGTTACGGGGCAACGTCACGGCAATTTTTATTTCGTATTTCGTGCATTCAAATTACCGTCACACTACTTTGTTCGGAATTGCTTGGTTAGATGAATAATTGTCCTTGGCCTCCACTGAAACCGTCTCAACGTTTTGCGAACAACATTTAAGATTTTCCTAAAATCTCCCCTGAAACATACGCGTGAAATTTTCCAGTAAAGTCGACATTTTCCGATGTGCGTTGCCGCAATCATGACTATAACAGCTCGGTGAATGCTTCCGCCTACGCACCCGAACTTATTGCCATTTTATTCGCTGGTCCGTCGTTAACCGGCGGTGGCTAATAGAACATTTACTGCCAAGGGCCCGTTTTATACGCCACCTGTCTCTCTACTGAGCGGCCTTTTTATATTACGCTTCTTCTGAATCCGTTCCTTGGAATTGGTCAGCCCGTGTGCATATTTTTCCCGTAGTTGTATCTTTTGTATAGGTACAAGTTTTTACTTCTATATATTTTATGTGTACTTTTAAATCGATCCATTATGCACTCTACTGTAATGATGATTCAATCTCATATTTTGTTCAACACTTTGGCCAATGCACTAGCAGTACCTTCTGCACCTTTTTGAGAGAATATTCCTACGTCTTGGTTCACTCAATTAAAAGCCACGTTCGCACTACTCGAAGTTACTTCAGAGCTAACTCGTTCTCAGCACAAAGTTGCGGTACTTCTACTCAACGTTGGTAACGAGGTGGACGATATTCAAGAGTTACCGGACTCCATAAAACTTCGAACAATTCAAGCTAGCTGTATTTAATCGAGCTGGTTTGTCCGATCGCTAACATTCTTCTAAGCTTCTGAGCGCGACTAACCTTGGTGACCGCAAACCATTGGAGCTCCCATCGCCACGTGTACTTAGCAGCAGACACGGCACGGGTGGTGGAGGTCTCCTTTAAAGAGATGCGACTTTGGCGTTTGCCTTTGGGTGTGCAAAACACCCTTAACGTAACCCTCCGGAATCCTTGGCTTAGTTGGCCGAGACGGCTAACCGGATTTAGGACGCATACGCTTCCAGTTTTACAACCCATCTCGGGTAATCATGACGCAATTATTACTTTGGTTGCTCGAGTTGCTAGCCTAACTTAGCAGCCTCAGGCTTCAAGGACACGGCGTTCGAGGTCAGGCTTGACTTCCCCACTCGACGACACGGCGGCTTCATAAGGTAGTGCGTATCTTATCAGTCGCCACTGAAACGCTAATCTCGCTCACTGCTCGTATAACCAGCAATTCGACAAGAACGCTTGACAATGCCGACAACCTTGCACTTTTGGTCCAGCCGGCGAAAAGGGCAGCCAAACCCTCTTAGCGACCGACGTAGCCCATCCGTCTGGGATTTTATTTTTGCTGGAAGATTACGAGTCAGAGATCCGTTATCCTGTTGACACAGGAGCTGAGGTTAGCGTGATTCCACCTAAGGCTCTTGACTTAAACAGGTCGATGGCATCGAATCTTCGCGTGGCCAATGAGCTCACTGCCGCAGCGTTAGACTAGCGTTGTTGTACACTTAACTTGGGTTATCGTGAGCCTTTTCACCAGACATTCACGATCGCCGACGTCCGAATGACAATAATCGGCATCGGTATTCTCCAGTAGTTCCACCCTCTCTTAGACTCCGGACGAAGCTTACCGTTACCGGGATTTTGGCGGAAAATATGTCAGTCAGTCCGATGTATCCAAGCCCCAAGAGACTAACTTCGTTCGGTTTTCTAACCAACAAGTATTCGACTATTTTTCCGCAGTCTTCACCTCAGCTCGTCGCCACAGGCTTCACGAGGTACCATACAGTTTGACTCGTGTTATCGGTCAATACTAATGTGACCTGATTAATGCGTTAAGAAAGCACGAAATTTATGACGTTGGCCAACGATTAACGGTTTAACGCACTTAATGCGTTTGAGTTAGAATTTGTGTCTACTTGCTCCAGTGATCTGGTTATATTCGTTGCAGACGACGTGCGATACGCCTGGAGATCATGTCAGTATAGGTCACACATTCCTCGAGATGAAAATAGGTATCTGATGCCGTGATTCTTCTATTCACACTGAGATCTGTACAACAATAACGTTGGAGAGAAGTAGGGACGTTCAGGGAGTGATCAATAAGTCAAGACTATATGTGAAATGGGGTTTGGTAAGCAGTCTGTCTTCGATTATTCATTGTTGGACCAATTATCTAACGACTTAGATAATGATAACTATCGGGCGAATCGACGCCGTATTTTCGCATCTGGGATTTGAAATTTTCACATGGTAATGTCAATCAGTCTGGGGTGGAACGGTGGTTAGGCGTAAATTGCGTAACGATAGTTGATCATGGTAATTTTGGTGTCCAAAGCCATTTATCCCGACTGTTACCGATTGCGCAATCCATTCGCAGTTGTGCCACCATGTGTTTTGTTCGCTTTACACGCTCTACAGTCTTAATCCCAGTAAATTCCTCACCATTTCAATCTGACGTGGTTTACTAACCACGATAGCTAGTAGTCCGATGTGATGTTGTGCCGAGTTGGTTTTGTCTTTGTTCGCTCGAAAGTCATGACTTTGCGGTTTAGAATGTAACTGACACGATGATGAATAACCCGGAACGGATTGGTCGTACTACCACCCTCTATTTCTGATGAACTCGCTGAAGAAATGTGAAACGTTAGTGATGAACTTATTTCCACCGTAAACACCTCTCTGTCTGTTATCCGAGGTTAATGGTTGGCAGTTTAGTTTGGCGGCGTGAGTAGCATACGATAAAGTTTGATATTAGGTATTGAAGAACCGCGTGTCAAGATTACGCTGCCTGTCAGTTCCATCATATATGTCGTTGCTCACTATCGTGAGCAGCCGGATTATTGTGCCGCTAATGTTTCACCCTCATAACGTCTACTCATTTCCCGAAAGTGACTGATATACCTGTTTCCCATGGGTGGTCTCCAGATTATTTGTCACGCGTTTGGTGACAGCTTGTTGTCAACGCTGACCGTGGGTTGACAGTAGACATGCCAGTGAAGTGCCGCCCATGTTGTACTGTCATATTTGCATATGAACTCTGGGGCAGCACGACTGACATTCACTCGCACTGAATATTAAGCCAAATTGACCGCGTGGCGTGACGTAATCGTACCGCGTTGAACAGGAAACAAGATACATTTGCAACATTCGCGAATTAAGTGAACTGCTCATCGTCAGTCAAGGTATATTCTCGTGGTTTTGGCTCACCGCGTTTCTTCACGTACCTTTACCAGCTATATCAATAGACATACTATGAAGTGCACACTCTAATTACCTCCGTTCTTTGTCTGTGTAAGCACTAAAACACGAGAATATTCGGAAGCATACGACTAGACCGTCACCTCAGCCTTCCACCCAACGTCTGCGTCTTTTGCAGTAGTCAGTAGCTTTCACCTATTCAGCTCTTCCATTGTACGATCATGCTAGATCGACTTTAAATCATTACATTTATATCAAGTAATTAATGGTAAGCTCCACAACGACCCTTCATATCGGGGGTCGTGATGCAGTATGCAAAAATGGAGTGGAATTTTCATCTTTTCCATACAAGGTTGTTACCTAATAACTGCCTGTAAGAAAACAAGCAAACAGCATCCGTGTTGACTGCTTGCCAAAAATCACTGAAGGGGACCGGTTGTTTTACCGGGTATGCTTAGTTTCAGTGGTCGGCTGTAGACACATGGCATATCAATTATGAAGCTCAGGCTTGCCAGCTGAAAGCAAGCGTAGTGGTATTTGTGCGAGTTACGATGCCTGTGAAAGCGATTTATACCAATCTGTCAGGCTGCTGAAAATGTTGGGAACAGAAGGTAACAAGACTTCGTGTACATGCTCGACAATGGCCTTACTCAAGTAGCCTTGCGGCAGTCGTTAATGAGCAGACAGAATGCAGCTGATTGTGTTAGACCGCCTACCGCGTTGGTCGTTTCAATCGCTGTTGACTCTTTCAATCGCTTCCTTTATCACGTTCAAGATGTAGATTACCATGTCTGAACACTGTCCAACACCGGTCTGTAATCTGTGTCAATTTCTTCACATCATGTACATATTGCGTGTCTTCATCCTGCCATTTAAAACAAACAGTTTGCTACCCCGTTATGTTCACGCTTCCACTTGGCCACTTATATTTGTATTCACGCAAGCGCGACTGCGCACGCCCCCCCCCCACGAATTTCTCGCACAAGAAATGTCTTTTCATTGCTATGTCGGACAATAGCGCTCAGTATCACACATTGAACATTAAGAGGCCCACGTTTGGTGATCCTACACTGCTATCCAAATAGCTGTCTCAGATAAGGAGTGGTGAGTATATGCTGTGGCCAAACAAAGTTGCATCCTTTGCAAAGTAATCACGGAACATTCTAGCAGCCAGAGCAATGCTTGGCGGTAAAGGAGTACGTAATTATTTGTGAGGCATTCGGACAATTTCTTTTGGAAACTTGGCGGTAGCTGCTGTCCATCAACTGCCATGACTTCTATTGTGTACTAAGAGGGGATGCGTGTCCACATAATTGTTTGATGCACTCGGGCTCACTCGCACTCTAACAATCGCCAACAATTTGCCCAAAGTGAAATCAAGTCAAGTAGCAACAATCCACCCGGCAAATCCCCGGGGGGAGCATCGGTGTCGTATTCTAAGCGACATTTGAGTTTGAATGACGTGTGTTGAACATATATGGTTCTTGGTGTCATTCGCTGACTGAGTTCGCACGCCTTCGCCAGATCCACCGACCAACACACCGAAAGAGGACAATCCATGAGATGTGGATAGCTCGCGCTGACCAACTCAGGCAACTAAAGACCAGTCCGTTTGCCCAAACTCACACTGCTTACTAGTCCCATTCCGATTGTTATGCACGTTTTTAACGAAAGGATACCATCAGTTTCATCAGGTTATTCGTCGGTAGGCAACAGCAACATTTTCCTGATTGTTCTTCAACGTTCCACGTTCTTTCTGAAAAAATAGCGAGGACGAGATGGGGCCTTTAAACTAGAGCTCCGTTGATCTCATGTATGCGCCCGTTTTACCGTTGCGCCACGATGAGGAAGGGCTGGCTGGATTTATGCGGCGGGTCGGCGATAAAAAACGCTGGGTTTATGGTGGCAGCGCACGTACTGCCTGTCATGCCAAGCGTTGAACGGATAAAACTTTCGAAGGGATTCTGGCAACGTGTGCGGAACAAATCCTTTGCGAAAACGGGGACGTATATATACTGTCACTGGTATCATTAAAGGCATTGCTCCCGCCGTATCCAGTCGTTCGTGTCTTCAGTTTCGGATGGAGGCACTTATATCTCGCATTCATCGTACACTCACGTAGGTGACCCATGGCTAATTCCTGGTTGTAGGCCCATGAGCTCATTTAAAGTGGTCAAGTGCTGAGTCCTGTTAGGAGTTCTCCTGGCACTGACGTGATTTGGTGAGGGCGATTTGAGACTAGTGGACAGGTAACTAAGACGCCTTCACCGAGTGGTGTTGGAGGCTTGGCGCCGATGAGTCGGATTAGCCGACTGATGTCGAAGTAAGTTTAGTCTAGTTATATTCCACGTGGGTGGTTATGGCTTGGTTGGGAGTTGTGGGAGCGTCCAAGTTGCCAACGAACCCTGGTGTTCCTTCATACATAGAAAGGTAAGGCGGCAATAATTTTTTGAGGCCTGGAGGAAGAAATTATGGACTATTCCATATGAATCAGTCGAGGGCTACGTGAGGGAATTTTCCGGACGGCAGCATTCCTAATTCATTGAACGCGGGCAGTTCTGTTTATCCGACATGTGTTCTTCGCGATGTGTCCATTGTGGAAGCGAAAGTGTGAATGGCTAGACTGAATTCAGGAGTTCATCTAGGGGGTATCGGGGAATTTTTTGATTCAAAATGAACAATGGAGGACGAGAGACTTACCGTGCTGTCTATATAATTGACGAAACATGAACAAAGTAAGTCTACACGGAAGCACAAATTCCAGGTAGCAGTGACGGTCGCAGACCTAGCTGCCCTGATCAACCATGTGGATCCCTTGTCACCCTCGATTATCACTTAAGGCATCACGGCAGCATCAACGGATGGTGCCTTACTGGCCTGCACGTGTGCCGAGAGTCTCTCTGCGGCCCACGGCACCAGTGATGTGCTGTAAAAGTAGTCGACCGGTTTGGCAGCTTCCGCAAACGAATGTGATCGTCGGAGTCATTCCGCTTGATGGAACGAAAAATAGTCTTCACGAATTTGTTGCCTCTGATCCAAGGCGTTGGACACATCGTAGAGTGTCTGTTGCGCCAATTGCCGGCACGCGGAATCAGCCGCTGTCACAAGCCGCCGAGAAAAACTGGGTTATGTTGCTTGATTTCGTGCAGTGAGGCTGAGAACACCACTGCAGTCCTGATGCGCGTAGTCCCGTGGAAGTGTTGGAGGACCGTGGAATCCGGACATTATTAAAATGATTAAAGTGAATGCGGTAAGACTTACGGATTGCTTTATGTTCTTCAGAAGGTGTACTCGAGACAACAGCTGCCGCACTGGCGGCAGTATACTCTAACGACTGCGCTGGTAAGATCGGTGCTACATACCCAAACAGCGTGGCCACACTTTGAAGGGGGCTAGGTGGGGTTAAGTCGTGGGCGAAATGGGGCATTATGTATAAGTGTTTAAGTAAACACACGACATCAGCCAATGTATATTTCTCGCAATTTCTTCATTTCTTACGCTGATGTCGGTGTCTACATGTTGAAATATCCGATCTTCTTGTCTTACGGCTTGGTGCGGTCAAACCCTGCTCTTCGTAAACACGTTGACATTCTCCTGGTTGATGACCAGAAGAATGCGGATTACTTGGGCCAGTATTTTGCCGGCATACGTTGGCAAGACAATCTGAAGACCGGACAGAATTGAGAGCCCGAGTGACGACAGCTAGGGTGCAAAACTTTACGACCACAGCCTTCGAAATACAGACCATTCTGCAGTCACTGGATCTATCGAAAGCCCCCGGAACAGACAGGATTCGAGCCGCTTTTGATTGTCTCTCGGTCGATGTTTTGAAGTGTCCATTAGCCGCGCCAATCAATATATCACTTGAACAGGGAAGAATTGTTACAGATTGAAAAGTGGCCACAGTAGTGGCTATTCACAAAGAGGAGCAAAAGAGAAAACCAAAAACTATCGTCCTGTCAGCCTGATTTCGTTCTGTTGGAAGTATGCGAGAGTCATCAGAGCTCGTTTAGCCAGCTTTCCGTCCTGTTACAACCTTCTAAACACCAATCAACATGGATTTGTGAAAAAGGTCATGCCTATCAAACCTTATCTGCTTCCTAGGTGAAATAACCAACAGACTAGACAGGGGGAACATGTGGACGTTCATTACCTATACTTTTGCAAGGCGTTTGACTCGATCAACCGTCTATTGCTTCCGAAAATGCTCGGGTACTACTGCACAGCGCTGGAAGTCTTCGAATGGGTCAGGCTTTTTGTTAGACAGCACATTCACAGCGTCCTTTGGGGGAAGACTGTCGAACGTCCATTAGGTTCTTAACAGAAAACCACAAGGCTCTTTGACGGGGTCTATCTTGTTTTTGATATATATTGAAGACTCAGTCAACTGAACGCGCCTTGTTACATGTTTCCTGACGGCGTAAAGATAGCTGGCAACCCGAATCGATTGGACCTTTAGGCGGATCCGATTAGGTTCGCCGCTTGGTCGAAGTCCTGGTACCTTCCACTTAACTTCGGTAAATGTACTAAGTTAATTAGCTCCATTAGAACAGAGGGCCGCCGTTATTTCCTGGGGTGAGTGAGCGTATGTGGATTACTTAGGCAGACGAAGTTAGAGGTTTGGGGATCCGTCTCTGTGGCACCTTCAAACCGGCAGCCCAGTGTGTGTTTGATGCAAAAAAGGCTAGGGTGGCCCACCATCAGCTCGGAAAAACAATCCCTTCCAGGGCCCGTGATGTGTTTGTACCACTGTACAAGGCGTTCTTCGGGCCGCACCTGGAACGCTGCGCTCAGGCATGGAATCTGCACCCCAAAAATGAGGTGAAGTGCCTGATGAAGGTCCAAAGGTTGGTCGACAGAGTAGTTGACGGGATGAGAGATAGGAACTTTGGAACCAGATTGAAAAACTCAACCCATTTTCTCTGGAGCGCAGACGATTTCGCGAGGACTGAATCGAAACGTAAAAAGTTATTCATGGATTCACCGATGTCCCACCAGGGGCTCCTTTTTCAACCCAATAAATGCCTCGCCAAAAGGGTCCCTCGTTTTCTTTGAGCAAGCCACGTGCCTACACGTCTACTACAACGAAGATTTTCAGGGACAAGGGCGCCAGCCCATAGAACAAGCATCCTGAGTCTGTAGTCCAGACTGATTTGGTTGATTTTTTCAACAGAAAACTAAATCAGGAATGAAAAGGCCTATTCTCTGATATGATGTATTATTTGTACTACTGTGGCCTGTTTGTTCGAAGTATGGATGCAACTTGCTGTCTTTTTGTTCGCATGTCTGTGAGTGTCAATGAAAAATTGTTTCGCGTTCTCAAAGGAGTGAGTACAACCTTGCAAACCCGCAGGTGATAAGATGGCTGCATGTGTAGATATATGCGTAATCAAGCTAATAATCATGCGCCGAGGTGCAGTAAGCGGAACGTGATAGTTATCCTGACTACAGTTGCGAAGAGTGATTCAGAGCGAATTAGAAACAGGATTCACACGAGCACGAACGTCGTTTCTCCTCTTCATTCTTAGTTTCCTTCCAATCTTGCCTTGCCCATCACTCCGGAATGATCACATGCAGGGATACACGGTATCTGTTCAAGGCTGTATGCCTATGCTGCCAACTTCTGTCAATGTTCCATGCATGCTACCCCTAGTAAAAGGTGACCCTGTGGCCAGAGTAGGGTGATGACAAACCGATAGCCTGTTTTCCTCTGGAGTAAACACAACGCTTCTGTTCGTGTGATCCAGGTCAGCGGTCGTATCTGGTGGAATAGGTTAATCAGGCAACACTCCCACTCGACCCATGCAGCTCAGGATATATAAGAAGAGAAAACTGGGCTGAATAGTGCACACACGGTTACACTTCAAAAAGCTGTGAAAAAAGACGACCCACATAAAACTTAATGAGTTGCAGAGCATGGCTAGCCAGCTTCCCCTTTCTTCCTTGCTTCTGTTGAGCACAAAGGTTGTCGCGTTTAGACTTATATATAGTTCTTTTTTCATTTTAAAATGTTTATGTAATAAGATATATCTACTTTCATCAATGTTCTTCGACCTACTCACTATACTCGATCTTTAGTCCGCCACCGCTGAACTCAAATGGTGTTTGTTGATTTGCACTTAACATGAACATACTAAGAACCTCTGTCTCACTGCCGTGAGCTAGTTACGTTGGGCATGAGCTATTCGGGGCAAAACAGTAAGGTGGATCAACGACTACATGTGTGCAAACCCATACGAATGCAGATGAGCCATACGTGCTAGCTTCCACAGGGTTTATCAGTAATAATAATAATAATGATAATACTAATAATAATAATAATAATGATAATAATAATAATAATCGGCGCGCTGAACAACCTCCTCGTGGTGCCGACTGGGCGGTCTCGGTGCAAGCTTTTTACCGGCTAGGAGCTCAGCAACTCCAGATAGATCCAATCACTGTACCTGGTTTTAATCTTACTGGTTACATTCGATCAAGACAATGAAATTACCTCCAACACATCCGTGCAGGCAATCACCGGCACATAGGATAGGCTAACGGAGCACACCTGTCCAGAATGTGGACAAGTTTGCAAATCGAATCCAGGCTTGTCGGCGCACACTCGTATGCATCGACGCAGGAATAGTCCAGAGCAGGAAGTGAACACCCGGCTTGCCATAATCCTTGATTGTGCCAACTGTGACCGCAGCTTTCCCATTAAAATCGGTCTCAGTCAACACAGAAGGCATGCACATCCCGTCGAACGCAATCATGAGAATCTCATGTCCATAAAAACCGCCGGACCCAATTAGTTTCAGCAACAATCGGCTTCTCTTATCAGATGTGCCAATGCACTAACTCAGTTGTGTCCTACTCGATGAGAATGTCATTATTGGCTCCCGTCACACCTCCCAGGTAGCACTTTTGAAAGCATTCGGACTCGTCTGTATGCGCTGAATTGGCAGAGGAATACTGTTCCCGATGAGAATCCAACCATCACCTCACAGACTAGCACGACATCGGATATTGGGTCCCAGGTTGTTGATCACCCTAAGTGGTTTATCTGATTGAACCAAAGAGTCACTACCCAACTGAAGTCCAATAGCGGGGCTTTCCTTCACGGTAATGAGTTAATAGCTATTGCTGGCGGCCTTCGGGCAAGTATCTTCACAGCGGTACAAGATAAATCGCTGCTGAACATGCACGCTCCACTAGCTTTTCCGTAAACCTGGCAATTTGTCACTCGACGACGTGGTCGTGTTTACGTCACGACCCACCTGACCACGAAACAGATATGGAAAGCTAACTATGCAGCAATCCAAACACTACCACCAACGTAAAAAAGACGCTGCGCTTGCGGTTTTTTCTGGCAACTGGAGAACTGCCCATAAGATGAACTGTGGCCCCCTAGAAAATCCCAGCGAATACTCGTCCGAGGTACTATTGGCTCATCCGCACTTTAGTGAGCGACCAGCTCGCGCGATTCTGCTTCCGGACTGGTCTCTGGAGGACCCGATCACTGGTGAAGAAGTATCGCGCACCTTAAAGCACAGTGAAAATCGGGTTTGGACGAATTGTTGCCCAAACATTCGAAGCTCATGAAAGCTGATGCTTTAGCTGGATACTTCAAACTGTTCCTGCTAACCCAAGGCTGTCCAATCCACCTGTGCCGCTCTCCCCTCACGTTTGTATCCAAAGTAAACAATCCTTTATCTCCCACTGAGATCAGACTCATAGACGCTTCTTTAACGTTGATGCGTTGTTTCCACAAGATATTGATCGATCGTTGGAATTCGCGCTTGCAACTACCCGCTCTCCAGTTTGCATTCCTACACCTTGACGGTTGCCTTGAGCCGACCTCCCTGTTTCCTGCGCTGCTTCGGAACTCATGTACCACTTCTTCAAGTCTGTGTGCGGCTTTCATCGACGTGTCCAAAGCGTTCGATTCGATTATAAGATAGGCCCGAGCCTTCGGTGCTTCTCCAATTCCAACGCATTACATTGCCGACTCCTACAGGAATGCTTCTGCCTCGCTCAATGGCTTCGTTCTCCGGTCCCAGCGTGACGTTCGCCAGGGTGACCCATTGTCCCCGCTTCTGGTCATCATGGCAGTGAACGAAGTGTTGGTACTATCTCGATCGTAGCTTGGCTACCAGTTCCACGACACACTGGTTAACGGTTTCGCTAACGACGACGGTCTGATCCCTCTACCTGAGAGTCATACGCGTCTCTCCGAGAAGCTTGCAGCCGCCGATAGTGCCCCGGAACTTCGCGGACTGAAGATCAACGCACAGAAGACTAAACTTATGGTCATCCGCGGCGATCATAATCATGATGCAACCACCATCTCTGATGACTCTATCCACTTCTACCCAGACATTATCCACTCGCCTAGTGCCTCCAACACGGTGACTTATCTGGGTATCCCGCTTGCCTGGATGGGTAAAACATCCACTAATAACCGTCTGCAACTTCGCACGGTGCTAGATAAAACTACCAAAACGCCCTTGAAGCCGCACTCCTGGGATAGCGTCTGATCACGAAGATGAATCACACATTCGTGTTGATCCGAGTCCGCCGTAACATGCTCAAAGCTATGGACTGTACGATTCGCCAGTTTGTTCGGCAGTGGCTTCGCCTTCCTGAAGGAACACCAATCAGCTACATCCATACCTCAGTTCGTTTGGGCGGTTTGGACATCCCGAGTTTGTCTACCACTTTTCCCATCTCGCGCAAATTTCGAGACTTCTCTCCGGTTAACGTCCAGTTATGCGGAATATGGTCAAAGATACTTCGTTTGGCCCAATCTTGTGGGAAGTGAATGGTCCGTTACGCGCTCAGGGTGAAGCGACTATAATAAGTGATAATTTTTAGAGTCGCATTCACTAGTACACTTTTAATGAATTTGGTTTTTCACCTACTTTTGTTTTAGCCAATCTACCAGTTTTTGTAGCAATCGTCCGGGGCTACAATCACAACTCTATCTGTGCCTCGCTAGCTCGACACGTCTTCCGTGTACATTCTATTTTTCAGAGTCGACACTAATACGCGAGGGTCAACGCTCTGCGTTCTTGTTTTTCGTTGTCGATCGGCTTTCGATAGTGAGGCTTCCTGGTATACAGTGACTAGAGGAACTCGGGTGAGCACTGTGTTAGTCGTTCTCATCGTATCTCTAGTGATACTTGCTGGACGTCGATTTTTAATTATTGTACCTAGTTGTCTCGTACTTCCTTTGTTTGTCTGTAACAAAGGTCTTAGTTATTAGGTCTTCTTTCCCCCTTATTTTATTCCCGTCATCACGTTCTGTAATATCCAGGATCACCAGATCATCTCGCAAAGTTACCCATAATAGCATGATCGGACCTCAGCTAGATACGTTTCAGTGGGGTAACCACAGCTGCTCCATGGAAGTGGTAGAGACTGGTATTTGTTGTGACACGTGCAGCGTTTGGTTTCACCGGAAGTGCAGTAAACTAGGATACCGCGCTTACATGCTATATGCGGAGCATTCGATTCTGAGCTGGGTATGCTCCGTTTGTGTAGCTTGTATCTTGAAGCATAAGAGTCTAGCCACTCCTCTCCCAACGCCGTTGGTCCAAGATGACAGTTTAAGTCTAGGAAATGTGAATGGGATTCGCCTAGCAGTGGTCAACATGATCAGGAACCAGCTGTAAGGCAGGTGAGGGGAAATGCGCTGCTTGTCGGTTGCGTCCCGAGATATAATCAGGTTGAAGCTAATGAAATAGAGAAAAAACTTTGGGGCCATCATAGGTGGGGAAATGTTGGGGCAGCGGAAACGAAAAAAAGAGGTCCCAAAACACCGAGGAGAATGCGTAAAACATCTAGCGCCACATCGGTAGGCGACAAACGGGTTGATGTACTAGATGCTTTGACAACTATTCAGATGAGGGCTGATGAACAGGCAGGGATAAATAAGTCACCACAGGATGGTAGATGCTTCATGAATAAGACCATTACCCGCTTGGAAAAGGCTAGCAAGGTAGCCGCCGGTAGAAGTCAAAACGTGGTAATTCATGAAATACCCGAATCAGTAATGAGGAAAGGTCGGCAAAGGGAGCGTACCATGCGATACCGTGTAGTCAACCTGTTGCGAATTGTAAACATCCCAGAACATATGGGGACTAAGAGGGCTCTGGGGTTGGGTAAATGGCAGAAAACTGCCTCAAGTATCCACAAACCTAGACGTTTTTTGGTTGAGTTTGCTAACCCTCGACTTAGAGGCAGTTTCCTTTCATTGCAGGGACCATCAGAGACTCTACGAAAGAGAGGATTGTAGTAACCCCCGATAGGATTTCCAGCGAGACAGCCAGCTCAGCTTATACCCTCACCCGGCTGCGCGTCTAGAAAATCTCCACGTGTGCTCCAAAAGGAGGTGATGTCCAGGAGTCCTCCTTCAAAGGTAGCATATTGTTACGTCTATCTAGTAGTTTCTTGGAGAGTGGACACGAAGACTCACTAAGGGCATGCAAATCAGAGCGAGTTATGGTAGACGCTGCAGTGGAGGACCGGTCTACTCAAAAACAGTTGGTTGTCACTACTCCAAATAATGGGGTAGGTCCTAGGACGTGGAGTCCGAGCGTGCCTTTCCTCACAACCCCGAGTTAACCTCAAGTAGAATAGGTGGGGCGAGACTACTTGTGAACTGCACTAACGCGTGCAGCGTTGGAAATAAGTGGGGAGAACTTCGAGCGGTCACCACAGATGCGGATTTCATTGCGGTTACTGAATCGTGGCTGAAGCCGAAGATGAGCATTGAAAAACTCTGTCCACCCGGATATTGTATATAACCAGCTAATCGACAAAATGGAAGGACTGGAGGAGAGTCCTTGCTTTTTGTTGCGGGACATCACGAACGACGATCTGGCAGGGCACTTATACCACTCAACTTGCAAGTGGTTGTTTGTTTCGTGCAACTGTTGAAAGTAACTATCTTGGTTTCGTGCGTCTGTAGAAGTCTTTTGGCGACAGAGGCCGAGGATGATGAGTTGTTGGCAGTACTGAATGATCATCCATGTCGAGCATAGAAGATCCTTTTCTTTGGAGATTTCGACGCACCCGAAGTTGGCAGGATAGAGCAGCATGCACCAAGAGGGTCGTTCGGGGAATCTCTCCTTAAGTTCCTAAAAACAAATGCCGTGGTTCGGCCCGCAAGTCAACACACCCAATGGAGATTTGGTCAGACACAAAGTGCGCCGGACCTGGTGATAACTAGGAATCCGAATGAAATAGACAACCTTTAGCCGAGGTGATCATGGCGTCATTAGACTGACACTTGCGTTAGCGACTGTTGAACCCCCGGATAAGTGGCGTCGGGCCTGCAGGGGAGTCAACATTGACAAAGTGACCGGGCGGAGGAATTGAAAGCATGGCCAAAAATTGGGCAGGATAACGATGTTGAGATGATTTGGGCCAAGCTCATAACCAGTTTACTGGAATTGGCCATTAATTCGCTTCCCTTTGGAGGGTTGTCTGCCGCGGTGGAAACGTGAAACGAGCAAGTCTCAAACCATGAGGCGCAAGGCTTGGGAGAGATTCAAACGCACAGGCGGACATAAGCGTTATCTAGTTTACGGACGGGCGCAGCGAAGGGCCAGTCAGGTTCAGCGGGAGTACCGATTGGAATATGAGGAGAACTTGGCTCAACGAGACAAGCAAAACCCAAAGACGTATTATACTTACGTCCAGCCCAGAAACTCCTTCCGAGTGTCCGTTGGGTGCACCGGCAACGAACAAGGTGAGAACGCGTACACTACTGAAGAGAAGGACCAAGTGTTGCTCCGGTTCTTTGAGAGGGTGCATACAAAGGATGATGGCAGGTCACTGCATGTTGAATTCGCGCCTGATGTACTCATTATGGAGGAGGTGGCAGTCACTGCTGGAAAGGTGCGGGGTCAATTGGCTAAACTGAATGTTACGAAGGCAGTGGGCTCAGATGACATTCACCCTGCAATTCTAAGACCGTTTGCGAATGTATTAGCTGCCCCCTTTGCTTGTTTGTTTAGCAGATCGTTTAGTGAAGCAAAACTACCCGCGGATTGGATATTAGCCGCTGTCACACCGATACACAAACGGGGCAGTATGGAAGAGGCCTCAAACTATAGGCCTGTGAGCCTTACGTCAGTCGTATTGAAGATGCTAGAACGGATCTTGAGGGATAAGATAGCGAGGCGTGTCACCAAGTACAGACTAGTGGCGGCTCAGCAATATGGTTTTGTAAGAAAGAGATTTTGCCTTTCTAACTTACCGGCTTTCTTAGATTACTCTAAGGCTTAAGAAGGGAGATTATGTTGAGGTCTGTTACTTGGATTTTAGAAAAGCCTTCGACTCCGTGATTCACAGAATTTTAGTGGTAAAATTGGGAGCATTTATTATTTTTCCTGGTGTTTTGACGTGGGTGAAGGAGTTCCTGCATAATAGGAGTTTCTATGTGTAGGTGGAGGACTTCAAGTCACACACTGCACGTGCCAACAGTGGTGTTCCTCAAGGGTCAGTTTTAGCTCCCCTGCTGTTCCTGATATACGTAAATGATTTGACGAAGAGAATCAACCGCCCCTGCTACATGTTCGCAGGTGACGTGAAACTCGTGAGTTTCTCGAGTCACTCTTTGATGCAGCGAGACCTCGACGAAATGCATCAGTGAACAGTTGACTGGGAACTCCCGTTCAGTTTTGCGAAATGTAGACAACATACGGAGGTTGAGACAGAAGATTCTCTCAGAAGAATGGGGGAGTCGGAGACACGTGTGTTCATTCAAAAGTCTACTAAGATAAGGGATTTAGAAATACAGGTCACTGGAGACTTCAAGGTGTCAACTCAGTGAACGTTTGCAACCCGTAAAGCAAATCGGGCAGTTTACCAACTGGAGAAGACAATGTCCTCAAGAAAACTTGGCGAACCTGTGCCTCTGTATAAAGCTCACGCTAGACCGCATCTAGAGTATTGTGTGCAGGCCTGGTATCCTTATTTGGTCAAAGATGCTAGGGTCCTAGAAAGGGTGCAACGTAGGTTCACGAAGTCTTTTGTAGAACTTCGAGGAATGGACTACTCCAGCAGACTTAAGCGACTTAATCTCTCCTCCTCAGAAAGAAAACGAAAAAGAGGAGACCTTATAGAAGTCTTTAAGATACT
>LUCH01007432.1:0-14565 GCA_013368495.1 Paragonimus heterotremus | reverse complement strand
ACAAGCCCGACCACCTCGACAAGGTAGCAGTATAGGTCGGGTATCAGTATAGGTCGGGGGTAGCAGTATAGGTCGGGTAGCAGCCTAAAAAGACCTGACGGCCAACACAACTTCGGATCGGGAAGAACGGCATTCAACTCT
Source organism: Paragonimus heterotremus (assembly GCA_013368495.1). Lineage (NCBI taxonomy): Eukaryota > Metazoa > Platyhelminthes > Trematoda > Plagiorchiida > Troglotrematidae > Paragonimus > Paragonimus heterotremus. The sequence goes on along the minus strand of LUCH01007432.1, from coordinate 14,424 downwards.
TCCGGTGTAAAAGACTCCCTTCATCTAGTTCTAACAACTGAGGCTCGTGGTCTTTGCCTGAGCTTACAGTCTGTTTCCGTTCGAGTTGTTGGTGTTATTGAATCACATTCGAAGCTAGGAGGGATCGAGCGATATCTATTCATAAAGTTTGTGATTGACAGAAATCCAACTCTGTTGAGGCTGTACAGCAAGAAATTGTAGCTGCCATGATCTGTTTCCGGTGTACGTTGGATGTTAGTACGTAACGTTTGTCAGTCAATACGAACAGCGTTTACCACGGCGAATGTCAGCCGCGCCTTAGAGATAGACCGACAGATCTGTTCCTATTATCAACGGTGACAAAATACTCAGGGCAAGCAAAACATTCGAACAAATCCAGACTATCACCACCTAAGGCGGGTGCAAGCGCAGTAACCTGCCAATCTTGGCGAAGTAGCTCGCATTTAGCTGTGTAAGGCAGATACCACAACGTGATACCTCAATCGCCAAGTGGTCTAAGGCGCCTTGAACAGCATGCGTAATATCACTGATGAAGGCGATATCGTGGACATTGCCAAGCTCAGCGTTCTGTTTCCGGAAAGAAGTTCTAAGTTATCAATGATACCATTCATGTCTTTGCGCAGGATATTCTCGATTGGAAGTCTGGAAGAGAGAGGCAGCCTCGTAAAACTCTGATGAAGCCGCAAAAGTGGCGATGACCTTGTATACATCCTAACTACTTGAAGTCCGACAGTATGCTGTTTTCAGAATGGACGTTCACTTATCAGGTATTCGGTTCCACATCAAGCTATCCCGAAGAATTAGGAGAGGGAACTGATGTTTATGAACATTACTTTTGTCATCTTCCGGTAAAAGTGGTGTTGCAGCGGCTGATGGAAGGAGAAAATTTTGCCAATGCACCCATGACCTTTGCGAAATCCAGACTGCTCCTGTCAACACTGCTGCTTAGGCTGTTCCAATAAACTGCGGAACCCAATAGATATCCACAACTTAAGTGCATCTTTAAACAGAGTGAATCCTCTGTGGTTAGTGTAAGCGTTATAGGAGCCCTTCCTAGGGATTGGAATCACTATCTACTTTCTTAAAGAGGACAGAACTGAGTACTTCAACTAACCAACGAGCACATTCCCAGCGTAGCTAAAAGGTTGCCTGAGGCGTTATCCAGTGGTGCTTATGAATATGGATCCCCGTTTTCGTAGAAAGCCGCTGGTACTACCCGCATGAATACATACGATTAAGAATAGCTGACGCATAGGGTCAGCTGAGTTGCGTTTGAAATTATTCGCTCGGCGATCCTGGAGCCCCTGCAAATTATACAGTGGCAAACCGTCAACATCACAGCTTGTCTCACTCACGACAGTTGTTTGAATTCCGCGACCCGGTTAAGGTGGTAAAGCTTCAGGTTACAGTAGCCAACTCTACGTGCACGTTTTGACCACTGAATTTGATGATTCCTCGGTTGGTCATTTACGAGGTACCGCTCGACGGCATTGGATGTCGTCTGGTACAGATAGACGTGTGATAAGGATTTCAAGGTAGTATGCATAGACACAATGGTTCACGACATGAATCAATCCACAAACGGAACTAGCTGAAAAAGGATATTCTCGTGGGCATGTTCCGTGGGGAAAAAGCAGACATTATGGCAAGCTCGGTTTAACAGATGGCCAGGATAACTGGAACGGATAAGTTGACCACATCCAGTCTTCTGGGTATGGATACCGACATAAGAAAACACGCGTGAACAAACCAGAAGCAAATCGATCAGCATGAGCAACAATCCTGTGTGTAACCTCGCCACTTTCAATACCATCATTTTTGGTCCACGTCTACAGCGGAGTGACGTTGCTAACGGCAAAATTTCGGTGAGGAACATACGATAGGCTGGAATCTATCCCGATGTCCAAACGAAAACTGTCCGGTATGGACTGTTCCTCTAAGTGAATCGCATTTTACAAGCGAACGATCCAGCTATTCAAGTCCTCGGTTACGTGTACGTCATTTCAGAAGCAAGTTTAACGGAAGTATTGAGGCGTAGAAGCGAAATAATGGAAGCAATTCGTACTAATTCGTCCTGGAAGCACAACGCATAATTTCACAGCGGTCATTTTTCACGCTTTCACAAATTCATTTTCTAGGAAGGCTATTGTGGCAAAATTTCATCTAATGCATTTTAGCATAATTTCGTTGTTTGCTATGAAAATTGACTGCTGATGACTTGATACCAAGGAAAATACTATTAAAATATCGGGGAGAGGGGCAGTATACACTCGCACCAAAGTAGAATTTCAAGATGAGTCGATACTTAGAAAGATGTTTAAGTTTTCCAATGTTATCTACCGAATTATGCTAACGTTTAACCTGAACAAGACTACATATGTAGCGTTTTTAACCGTTCACCTAAGTTGCGGCTGCATAAGCGCAGATTTAATGACCGAGGATGAGGTTGTTTCTGCTTGAACTACAGCATTTCAAAATTGTTTATGATCAGGTCAACTCACGCCAAGCTAGTCAAACCTATGTAACAGTGAAAGAGAAAATGAAAGCTCGTTGCTTATGCAAAAGTGGGGAGGTGAGTTAGGTTGACTTGAATCAACGAAAAACTGGATAGGAAATACCATAAAACGAAAAGAGGAGATAGAGTACCTGAATGAAAGGGAAAAGTCAAGGTGGAAATGTGTCCGATGATCAGAATGATTTAACACAACTGTATTCATCAAACATACATATCGGTATTCCGCAATGCTGAAATTGGCGAGCAGTCAGACAGCATTTTTATTGAACAAAAAGAAGTCACGAAATTAATACAGTTCGCTCGACTATTAAAGAACGACGACTTCTCAGTGATAAAAACGAAGTAGAGCCGTAACAAAAAAAGCATTTTTTAGCACATTGGTCTGTTTTATGATGTGCCGAAGTATACAACAATAATCAGGTACTTGAACTCTGAACAAACGCACTGATCGTTTTCTACAGCGTTCATATCTCTAGAGCAACCCTAGGGATGGTCGAAGTAGGTGGGAATATAGTAGTTCTGTCCACACTGAGGTATCCGGATGTTTACATCGAAGCATACAATGGTTTCGAACAACACGTCGTGAGTAAAGAACATTTAACAGAAGTAACCTTTACAAGCTAAACCCCTCGTGTGCAAAACAGAACGAAATAAAGCAATGCGACAACATCATACATATGCCCGATGTTTTTTTAAATATTCTCCAGTAAAGATATCATCACGTAATGAAGAAACGATCATATGGGAAATGAAACCCCACAGATGAAAATGTTGCAGGGATAGAAGTAAAAGCGGAAAAGCGGCCATACAAATAAGTCTCACAAAAAATGGTATGAAGATCACAACCGCATAGTTTAGGACACAACCATTTGGAGTCGGGAGAAAATGATGCACCCAGTCTGTCAACTGTCGAGGCCAAACCACTCATGAACGTCAGTTTAAAACCGGAGATAGATAACAGGGTTAAAAGAAACCTCTCTTTGTGTGTGTGTGTGTGTGTGTGTGTGTGTGTGTAAATAATACTAACGTTGTTGGTCAGTTTCATTTCACCGATGTGATAATTAGTTTGAAAGTGAAAACAAAACTAACAAATGGACGAACAACACAATAATAATAGTGGTGGCTAGGAAATGCAATCAAGCGGGCTACGTACAACGGATCGATATAGAGAATGAGTGAACGGACAAAGTGAAGATGAGTAGCTGTCCATTTTTCACTGATAACCATTTTCAGCATCCCCAGGGATTAAGTAGGAGATATCTTCCCAAGGATGTCGATAGAGACCTTGGTGAAGTCGTTTTTGATCTAAATAGTGACCTGTAAGATCGAGAAAGAAAATTCAGTACAGTTATACTGTCTATACGATACATAGATGGGCCACAAACAGTCCGGATAATGTCAGAATGGAAAGATCGAGTCAGGAGCATTCGACGTTGCCTGAGCGGGACAACGTACACAGAACCGTGCGGGTTAGTTATTGTACAACTTTCGCGTGATCAAGAGAATGATCTCGCGGGTATCAGGAAGTTGATTTAACCAACTGATGAATAAAAAAAACAGCACAATAGACCAGCTTCATATCGACTTCCACGTTTGTAATCGCAAGGTAACCATGTACTGAATTGAACAGTCAATGAATCCTTCAAGATAAGAAATGGTAGATCATAATCTGAAATCAGATGTTTCAGAGATATCACCTGAAACTATTGAAGGCTTTAACCAGTTGGACAGTATCATCTCGACAGTGTTCGGTATCACCCACGAGGATTTCAAAGCCGAATGAAGTATTCTGAAATCTCTGTCAGCTGTGACACCGCAGAGAAGCCTAACTGTAGACTGCAGATAAGGTGCCTAAGACATATGTCCGACCAACTTGATTCTACGATTAAGTAACTTGGTATGTCGGCGTGAACTGCAAGCAAACTTGTCAATTTCGACTGCCTCTGTTTCAAAGGACAATATGGCGCCTAATGAGTCGTCCGCATTAACGATATAGTTTGTTGGCATATACTTGCAAAACTTTCATATATTCGTACAGTCGACATTAGTTGGACTGATGGATGGCCTACCACACTGCATTCTGCACGCTGCCGATAACAATTAGAACGGGCAACGAGGTGACGAACGGTCGTAAGAGTCTTGATCAGCAAACAGCTTAACTGTTGGTGGTACTGTTACATACCACTTAGCGATCTCAAATAGCACAATACTCGTGCTGAAGTTAATGGCGATCCTCTGTATACGGAGGACTATAAAAATGTATAAGTTTTACATGGAGCATGTTGACAAATAAATCAGCATTGCTCGGCTAAAAACAAGGACAGAGAAACGTCTATCGTAAAAAATAGTGTTTACGATAGACGGTGTGTACTTTCATGAGGATTACAAGGGAGTTCGATAACATACAACTTACTTACCCGTGCGCCTTTTGTGATGACGGCAGTGTTGCAGTAAGCAGCTTATCTGCCTGGATAGCGTCATTGAGTTTACATCATAATTTTTAGTTCGCCTCTTTATGCATCATACGCTGCACCTGCCACCGACTAGAACAACAATAGCGTGAACGGTAGTACCCGAAGATACGGTGGTCGGCGCACTGAACTATCTCCTTGTAGTGCTAATTGGACCGTCTCGGTCCGAACCTAGACTGGCTAAGCGTTAAGCAACCCCAGATAGGGCCAGCCGCTCTACCTCGCTTTAATGTACTGGTTACTTTTGATCAATACAAGCGGAGTACATCTGCTCCACTCGACGTGAACCTTATCACCGGCTCCCATCATACTCCCCTGGTCGTACTCTGGAGAGCGTCAGGACGCGTCAATATGCTGTGAATTGGCAGGAAAATACTGTTTCCTTAACCAATCCAACCACCGCCTCATGGACAAACATGACGTCACATAGTGAATCCCAAGATGCTGAGAACTCCGCGTGATTCTTGGTCGAGCCGATTACTGAAGTGGAAGTTTCCGGAACTCTGAAGGTCAGAAAATATCGCTTCTGATTTGGACAAACTGATGCCCAAACAATTGAAGCGTATAAAAGCTGATGCCTTGGCCGGATATTTCAACCTTTCCTTGCTAACTGAAGGTTTTCCGATCCATCTGCATCGTTCCCGCATCACGCTTGCTCGAAAATGAATAACTCTTCCTACCCCAACAAACTGAGACCTATTGATGTATCTGCAACGTTGGTACGTTGCTTTTACCATATATTGGCTAATCGTTGGAATACCCGCTTGCAACTGCCCACCCTTAAATTCGCATTCCTACACTGTGATGGTTGTCTTTAGGTGACTTCACTATTGCATGCGCTGTACCGCAACTCATGCACCACGTCTTGTAACCTGTGTGCAGCCCGTACTGACATGTCTAAGGCGTTCGATCCTACCTCGCATGACTCGGTTGTAAAGTACGGGATCGACTACCATAATGCCGCTATTCAGTCGGCTCTCCATGCCATGGTCTGTGACATGGACTATTTTTCATTCACCTGTGATCATCAATTCTAATGTATCCATCTTCATGCGATGTGATTCTTCGATTGGGACTTCCTTTCTACACAATCACTGATTCATGTCTACTGACTGCTCTAGGTTCTTTGAAAACGTATAACACACTTATGCGAGGTATTGCCGTTGATTGTTACTACCTTCCGACGGTTGTCTAATTATGACGGACATTTTGCCGTCCCGATGCGTGAGCCTTGATTGCGATAGCACTCCAGTGCCCCGAAGAGCTTTTGATTTTGCGGGACTCCGTTTTATTTTCGTACTTTCTTCTTGCTGACATATCAAGTAGCTTTTATTTGATAACTGGAATTATTAACGTTTGCTACTCTTGTGGAAGGACTTGTCAAATGTTCAGTGCTGTTAACCATACAGCGCAGTACATCTGACAGACGGTTTGCTTTGAATTTCCATTTTTATTTTCAGTTTTCGTTGATTAAATTTTGGTGTCGTCGTTTTCTCTACCTTTGAATGAAACTGTGTAAATTGTTTTACAAAATAAACGGTAATAAGTATGCAAATAAAACACCCAACGCCTAATTTACACAGTTCAGCTCAAATTACAGTCCACGAGGAATTGACCAAGATTTTAACGCCGAAAAGTTGTTCGCTTTTGATTAAGTTTGTCATAGACGATGGGCTGTGTATTGAGTGAGAGCAGTGAAAATCGCAAGAAAGCAGTCCTGCGGATGCCGCTTTTTCAATACACTCAATTCGGTCGTTTGGTTGCAGGATAAAGGCGTTAGAACTGTAAATCCAGGAAAGTCGTCGATGATCAACCTGATTTTTCACGAAAGTCGACTGCGGCAATAAGGCAATCGTTTTGAAAAGGAGTGCACTGTGGAAATAACGATTGTCAAACAAATTCTTTTCATGAACAAGTAATTACTAACTACAGTCATCTTAGTACAAACAGTCCCTGCTGCACTTAATAAGAGTGTAAGTGTAGTCAAGAAGACAAATGATGTCACCAGATGAGATTGCAACCGGGATTTTGAAGAAGCACTTTAGAAATGACATCGCTTTGATGTGCGTTCGTGTTTACACTGACCATGTGGACGAGTTGAAACAGGTTTCTCGAGGAGTAGATGATATAAATTTTAGGTTAATACAGAGTTCTTTTAAATGTTGACTTATATGATGACAGAAATCAACCAAACAGAAAGTACACAAAACTGATGTCAGAAGTTAATAAACGACGCTGTATGTTGAGTGCTTCTGAAATCAGTAGCACCAAAGCAGTGTTCAAGGAGTGTTCTCGCTCCTACTTGTGGTTGGTAGCATCTCGATGCGATGCTCCAAATGAAGTTTCGCGGAACATAAAAAACAAACACACTGAGAAGAACAATTATTTGCCAGAGGCATGCCGAAGCATGGTCCCAAGAACATGTTCTGACACAAGTGTAAAAACAAATTGAGCTCACGATTCGCTTCCATTTTGGGGACTGACAAGGCCTACATAATTCTCAAAAAAATGCCAGACTGATGTTTTGTGGGGTCGGGAACAATAAATTACCATACAGACATAAATACATCTACCTAACCTACTTCTGAAAAAAGCCATCAAACCGAATGTCGAAATCATGACAGCATACAAAACAACGCGACAAGTGTATGAGAAACAGACAAAGGAGATAACAGACAACACTCACCGATAAAACCTATGCTTCGTCCGAGCACAAACAGGCCATTTAAAGTACCGATAGACATGTACTCATCCGCTTCCTCTCTGCATACGAAGAAACAGGCAATGAAAAGAGAATTAGAGAAAAATAGACTTATGTGTGTGTACGGAATAAAACGATGAGCGATAGAATTGTGTTAAACACTCCCAAAAACGGTGAAACCACGTGCGCATCACTGCATTAGTCATAAAAATAACATATGAATGAGAGCTCCCATAACCAACATCAGTTAGCACATTATCAACAAACAGTATCACGCTGTTCAAACGAAAAGCACTTTTGGTAGCCTTCAACTGATTGAGGAAAAAGCAAAATGTATTGTGGCAATACAGGATGAGTTGAAACAGACTGATCCATTTTGAACCAGCACTCTTGATTATCCAGTGGGATATTCGCTGAGTTTATTGGTTGATACAACATTGTGCGCAACATCGCTGTTTCTTGGAAGCAGTAAGATGGCGGGGAACATCCAGTTTAAACGCAAAGAATGAAATGAGTCGTCTGACAGGATCGTATCATCGATCGCGCAAGCAACGTATGATGTAAACGAAATACGTAATGTCACCTAGACAGAATAGACGTACACATCTAACGCGAACATGATGTTCATTGAAGCAACAGATACAAAAACTCAAGGAAACAGTAAAAGTGCAAGTGGTTGAAGTTGAGTTGAACAATTCCAATTAAGGTTATCCGCAGACGACATTTATCGAGGAAAACAGTTACGAAGCCAAGACAAATAAAAACAAATTGCGCTGAGTAGTATACATAAAACCTACTATCAAAAAATCGGAATAAAAAAGAAACCAACCTGGTAAAATGCCCACAGTGACGAAGTAGGTCAACCATAGCAACCCCAATCATTCCGTCCACGTTAAGAATCAAATTCGGCCGCTGTTTTGAACACAAGATAATAAGGGGAAGGACAAATAAATAAATAAAGGGATGAGTTGACGAAGACTCAAGAACAGTTGAGTACCAATCACAGGAGATAGTGATTGACAACAACAAGCAAAGATAATTTACCGTTTGAGATGCAATGTAACATTATAAAAATGAAGGTCAGCAAAAACAGATTCGTCCTTTCAGGACATCCACACAAGATTACCATAGTGCGAAGTTTTAGATAACCATTTAACATTAATTGGAACATGTGGAGTTGAAAATTCTAGACCGCATTGATCTCTATGAGTTAGAGCCTCATTGTTCACCTAACCACTGACTGCAAATGCTGGTGGGAATGGGTGAAAAAACAAACTGAGTAGCATGAATATGCTGGTTTTCGGTTTAACCGTATGTGAAATAAGAACGGTTAATTAAACCCGACAACTGTTCCCAGGACATACGTACGGTAATTCTCTCGAGGAAGACCACTGACGTGACAAGTGGGAAAGGGGGAAAAACGCAGCCCGTTCCTCGACCACACAAAGGACACCAACAAGGTGCAGAGTTAACCACTTAGAAAAGGAGTTCGTTATGTTCCATTGTACACTGTATCTTTCTATTTGAATTTCATTCGCTCGATACTGTCTTTAATTTGTTGTTTGAAACGAGAATCCTCAGCTGTTAATGAAATTTCCGTGCACACTACACCAACTTTGACAGAATAACACGTTGGATCATGGCAGCATTCTCGGTTTTCCCATGCTTCTCATTCGAATCGGAATCGCGTGAAAACTGTGTCAAAGTTTGCCAGGTGGTAATTACTAATTGTATCTGATAAACAAAATGAGATCAGAGCATGGTGTACCGATAGACTACAGGCCATTTGCTAGAATGAAAACCGAGTGAAATCCGCAATCCAAAACTGACATGTTGATATGTAACACTGACATTTTTGGTGTGAAACCAGTGAGATAGCGATACCAGTTGTGTAAGGAGGCCCGGCTTATACGTATAATGATCAGAATTTACGAACATTATGCTACATAGGTTGCAGCGATAAAAGTCCCGATCACTCCCCAAAGAGGGAATCGAACGAAATTACAATTAGCTGACCATGATACGGTTCTGGTTAGTTTTCCGAGGAATCGTAATCCTATAGAAACCTACATTACTGAAAAAAAAATAGTCTCTATGGGGAAGTTGTCCACCTTGGAGGGATTTGTGAGGCAAATCCACATGTACACATTACATAACCGTGTGAAAAACTGAAATTACTGACCTGCTTTAAAAATCCACTCGGCCAATATACTCAAAAACCTATACATTTTGAAAATTCAAACCTTTTTGGAGATGAGTTAGTCGAGTCCCCAACTTTGGCACCACATACCGCAGCAGAAACAACCAAGCCAGTTAGAAATTGTACACACGACTGTGAGCTGTGTAGCCGGTACAGACTGCACTAAGTGACTTTGAACATCAATTTCGTCGCTACTTGAGCATGATAAACCCGTTTGTTTAGCTTACTCTGCTCTATCACTGCTCGAAGGAAAGTGCACAGCTGTTCGAGTGTTTGCTATACTAACGGCAATGCATTCTGCAAATCAAACAAAAATGTTATTTCAAATTTTCCAGGAATCTAGAATTCAATTCTTAAGCGTTGACACCTTGAGCGACTTGTTCCGGTGATTTGTAAGGTGCAATGTTTTGCCAATTCCTGTCCTCACAACTTTATTATTATTATTATTATTATTATTATTATTATTATCGTACTATTTTATTTATCCACCGCGTTAGACAGTTTACTTCAACAGCCAAATGTGTTATTTGTGTGTGGGAAAAAACGGTATGGAAAACTTACTGATGAAGGTACATTCTTCATTACTCTTTTCATTTCTAACCTCGTTCGATTACTATACAGGTTCCAGTCCCCCTATTCTCAAGTTGACTATGAAACTGAACCAAACGGTATCTTACGTTGAAACTTGTTGTGGGCGTATGATAAGTTTCCCATGAATTCTACCCTGATCATTAGTAGCTTGCGAAATGAGCCTAGTGAGTCAATTACTACGCGTTTATTGAAGAAATGAATACAGAGAAAGCTAAAAATCCATCTGTTGACATGTACAAAGCGTATTATTGACCTGCGTAAAACGTGCGTAATTTTCCCATCACATATGGTGGGGATCATATCAATTTTCACCAGGTATATAACTCTCGTCTCTAGTATTTCATCGATATGAGCATGTACGCTGTTTTAACAAAACCAATTATTCCATCTTTTGCCAAGACCGATTGGCATCTTCATATATGTTACGGCATGAATGGAACGCGTTGACAGAAAGTTGTACATTCAAATAACTTTCGATACAAAACCAAACAATAAAGAAGTTATGCTTGGCTTCGTGAATGGAAATCCGAATCTATATTATGCATAGCAGCTATATTGCTCATTACCAAATTTCCATCAAAATTATTCTAAAGGTGAGATATACTAGAAATCCTCAAATGCTTCACCCACAACTTGTACACCAATCTAATCTGTTTCCAGTAAGTACTGTATAACCAGGTAAGGCTATAGATTCATTACCACGGAATTTAAAAATTAACATCAACGGTTGACGTAATACCCAAGAATAAAGGAGACTGAGCACAAATCGCTTGTGGCAGTTGTCAACATCATTGAAAACAAAAAGCATCAACACAAAAAACGATCCAAATAAAGTATAAGGAAACAGTGAGGAGACAAACGATAACCACAACAAACCTTGGAAGTGGTGACCTTCTCTACCGCAAACGCGTAATCCACGAGAGGGGTGGCGGGGAAATGTTGCCGCACAAACTCTGATAACAATTTCACACGCATATCTGGATTGGTAATCGATTTGACACGGTGACCGATACCCATAATCAATCGAGAAGCCTTACGTTCATTTGTCACGAATTCAGCAGGGGTCAAACCCGCATCAAATGCGGCTGAGAATTGACGCGCGGCACCGTCTAGAGCTCCACCAAAACGATCACCCTTTTGACAGGATTAAAACACAAACAACGATTACAATGCATAAACAATAAGGGAAATCACGGTTGTTGATAGCGAATTCATAGGTCGTCAAGACTAGGATACTCTCAGTTCTTACAAGCGTTCTGATGAGAGCGGTAGCTTTATCCAAACCGGGAAAACGCTAACGTTTTGTGTGCTGAATATTATTTTTTCGTTTATTAGTCTTACTGATTACGAAAACCTTGATTAAGCACCACAATGATTCTCGACAGATCCACTTTGAATGAAAGCCCTGGTTTTGCCTTTCAACCTTGAAAAAAACGGTATGTGAGTTGAATATAAGCCATCGGTATCATAAGACGGTGTTGCCAGGTCTATCTGGTAAAAAACTTAGTCCAATTCGGCAGAGTAAAATAGCATGTAGTAGACCAGATTATTGTTTATCGAATGACTACTTATAAAAGTTGAACAGATTTTTGATGCACAACTATCAAAACCAGAAGCGAAAAGTAACTCCAACCTGGATACCGCTAGTGAATGAAACATGGCAAAACGATTAAATCGTTGACTAGGATTCTCGAGCAAAATTGGATCGACACTAAAATTACGGAACATTTGCAGTCCATGCCAGGTGTATTGCGATTCAGCAACCCAGTCTAAGAGAGTGAGGAAAAGAGAGCAGGACGGAGCGGAAAAACTCCAAATGTCATGTAAGAAGCATTGTAATTTGTTGAACAGGAGCAAAACATGACAGAACTATACACTTAGCGTGAAAATTTGTACAACAATGCGTTCAACGGAGTTCAATCGGAAGATTTCATCATAGCATTAATGTCTTGAGAAACACTTTCTCCTGTTTTCAGTAACATCGACGTCAATGATATTTCGACATTTTTGTTCCTATCACAGTTATTCATAGTGTTTGGAAAATTACGTGTTTTTAACATCAACAAGAAGCATCGGACAAAAACGTGACTGAGATATAACCCGATAGTACTTTGCTCATACAATACTGTTCATGTACTACTGTTAGAATAATGTCCAACCTAGCGAATTTAACACATTCTGTCCTCCTTTCCATTTATCCGTAACTTTTGGAGTAACACTAAAATGATCAACACAGAGTGTGGAAATCAACCAAGAAATTAAAGTTTGTCCAATAATCTGTGAATATTTAAGTTGTGATATCTGGAGTTTAATAAATGAGAGAAACTTCGTAATAAGATTAAGATTTAGGTTGTCAAGTAATAAATACACATACTTCACTTCTGTTCCGTTGGAATTTGCCCGATTTGTTAAAAATTCAGTAGATTAGACCAACCAGGCAAGGAAGCTTACCGTTTACGGAGCATAACATGGAGCATTGTCTAGAAAGGCGACAACACTCTCTACTCTGTTTTGCAAAAATTCTTTTTTCAAAGTACACAGCACTTGTCTTTTGCATATGCTGTCTATAACTGTGGATCATTTCGCAGCTTGTTAACACATGGTGGCTAATTAACAAATGATATATTCGCGAGATGCCAACAATTCGATTACTCTTATCGATCGCTAACGTAAGACCAGCACATTATATACAAATTGCTCATTACAATCAAAAGTGGACGGACCAACCACACACTTTCGAGCACAAACGATGCTGTTTCAAGGCAGGGCAGAACAGGTCGATGTTTGCATCAATGTATAGCGGAGTATATTTCTGAGCTATTATCAACAACCTCCAAAACGACCTGCTGACGGTAGCAGAATTGAAGAGTCCGTGTCCATCAATCGCCAAACACAACCTAGCCCGGCCAGACCGTTTGAAAAATGGTTACGCAATTGCAAACTGAAACTGCTAGCGATCAGTAAAGCGATGCTAATTAACCAACACCGGCCAGTCTGGTTTGTGTCGAAGACGATGACATAATCTAGCTCCTTACCACAGAACTAGTTGCATCATGAATGTTCTTGCTTGGTCCGTTCACTTGCTGCTCCTATACGCATTTCGTATAAAAATTTGCAGGTCTTACGTTAGTGATTGATGAGGGTGAACCGAAGTGTTTACATCTCGCGACGTACATCTACTCCCTGTTTTTGATGAAATGGATAAAGGGTACGTAATATTTTAAACATTTGTTCCTGACACATGTTTCAACTTCCGTTTTCGTTGTGTGTGAAACTTCAAAACCAAGGAAAAACCACGACAATAAGACATGAGGTTAACACGGACCAGAATGGAGGTTTCTCTAAGGTGTACTAAGTATGCCAACACACTATTCCTATAATTTTAATAAAAGTACAAAGTGACAGACATGGGTTTTCGAGATTTCCTATCACATCAATATATATCCAAAGGTCAAAGTTTTGTATTCAGATTCTTTACATAGTATGACAGCGTAAGTTGTGTTTTTAATTGAATGGACCATATGAGGATTATGTCGCTTGTGACTGGTCAACGAAAGGCAAAGATGGATTAACGTTAGCCATAAGAAACCAAACGCACGAACTAGCTTCTTGTGTCTGTAAAGTTCTGGACTACGTAAGTGAATCGTAACCAACTCAGCCGTAGCAAAACAGTGTTGGTGGACTGACATAAAACGGTGAAGCGGAACACTGCAGATATTGAAAGATTCGGTCGAGCTGAATATGAAGGCCACAGATACTAGGTGGGCGACAAGCGCGCTTGTTATTGATTTTCTTACTTCAGTTTTTACCTAGGCCGAATGATGTTCTTTTATTCGTTTGAACAACTGTGTCGCCGTACGTCTAAAGTATTTTGCCGTAAAATAGCAAGCAGTTGTTGTATGACAGGCAGTTTCGGTGTGAGTAGTATACTACTCATGAGTAGTAT
>LUCH01007431.1:0-14230 GCA_013368495.1 Paragonimus heterotremus | reverse complement strand
TTTCTTCTAGGATATTCCACGTCACTGTTGAGTTGAGCGGCGGCCCGAGCCACAGTACCTATTGGTCAGGCTCATGGCTGTTATGATGATGATGATGATGAAGACAGTAGAGGTACCTCGTGGTTTGTGCCTATCAGCTTCTGATTCCAAAAAAGGGGGCCCTGTTGGAACTAGTCCAATAGATTAATACCCACTCTGTAGTCGCTATCGAAAACCGATCGACAATGAAAAACACAAACTCAGCGCGTGGACCCTCGTGTGTTGGTATCGACCGTGGAAAATAGAGTGTACAGAGAAGCACGCCAAGCTAGCGAGGCACGGGCCGGGTTGTGATTGTAGCTGCGGGACGGATATTACAAAAGGAATAGCTTGATTAAAACAAAAGTAGGTAAAAATCAAGAACATCAAAAATGTACATGTGAATGCGACTATCAAAAATATCGTTTATTATGGTCGCTACAGTCCGAAGTCTATGTGACAACAACAGAGACACCAGTCTGATGTCTGTCGTGTCTAATTTACTCACTGGTCTCATTTTACGTCGGATTTGTATATGTATGAAAGCGTATGTGACGTTTCAACTGGTTGGCTTACGCAGTGCTTGATTCGAGAACGATAGTCTGTAAGCGACTAACCTGTGATGACGCAGTCGCCAGGTCAATCATTGGGACAACTAGTGATACAAAACAAAACAGTCATAACATAAAGTAGTCAGTGATGCTTTAAACAAGGAATCCATTAATGCATTATACTCAGAACTTCTCCAGAGAACGGAATTGACACCGAATCGAACTGATTAATTCATTCACTGTGGCTTATGTTGACTTTAACCCCGTTTAAGTTTACATTCGAATTTCCACGCTTTAAATTGTAGGTTCATTGTTGCTCCAAGCCGAATCAACTGGCACATTCCAATTCAAACACGAATACTCGTCAGTCTACAGTGGCAGAACCGGAACGTAATTGCCTCATCGAGTAACCGAGGTTATTCTGAGATGCACTGAACGCCAGACAGTCCACAGCACTGTCGATCAGATGCGCAAGCTGGCAGTACCACTCTGGTCGGTTTCCACTTTTACGTTATATTACTGATGAGTAGTTCGACAGTTTTGAAAAATCAGGGCTTCGGTTGGATTCAAACCAACGACAGAAACGGCATGCCAAAACGTGGCAACCACTGTACCAGCTGAGCTATGTAGCCACACCTGGTGGCTGGGAATGTTCACAATTGGGTCTCAATAAATCCTCGACCAAGACGAAAGCCTGCTTGTTCCCTTCTGATGTTTGCTTCACGAGCTGTTATGGATCGATGAAGTGTAATGGATGCCAGAACCCTCGAAATGAGGATCGAGTTAATTCTTCGATGGGTTTCACAAGAGCCCAGACTCCTTTCTTGAACATGAGGACTATTATGGCCTTCATACAGATCGAAACAATCAAGTCAAAGCCTCTACTGACCTCTCACCTTCTTTGAAAAGCGTCTACACAGAATCATCTGGGTCAGCAGCCTTATTAGGTTTGAGAACGGAAATACAACTGCGCACCTTAGTTTCAGTGGGTGGTGCTAATTGTATTGCACTGAATGTGGCTGCAACAAAGTGGAAGTAGGAGGCAGCTAAAGTTAGCCTTAGAGCGTTCCACCAACCGGTCTATTTTTCTGGGCGTATAGATGTATGTACCATCCGCCTTGCTGATAGCTTCATTTTTAGAGGATCCCCTTGGACCACTAGTGTGGGTAAGTTCAATGATTCTACTGGTGTTACTTGAGGGAAAAATATTGTCTGTTTCTTTATATTTCTCCATTAACCAAGCCCGACGATCAGCGTGTGTGCTACGTCTCAACTTCCTACGGATATCTCTCCTAAACTTGTAATACGAACTGCCAGAAGCAGTGTTCCATCTGGCTTCTAACAACTCTAGAGATTCTTCCATGTCGCATGCTACAATAGCTGCTTCATTAATCGCTTGTGAAATCTGGGTATAACAGCTATTAGGACTTTCAAGATGAGAACTGGAAAGCCTGCATTCTAAGGTTGGTCTGGTATTGATGCTTCACAGACGGTAATGCTAGCTTCTCAACAGCCAGTTGTTGCTGTCAGTGAGGTCGTTGTCCAGCAAAAGTAAGAACAAAACGACGACGCACCACCGCATGATATCAATCCAAGTACGTGTTCCAATAAGAACGACAGTCTTGCGTGGAACCCCGCCACATAACTAACGGCTATGTGGTCTCTCTGACATCAAGCCTTATTCGAAGCAGGCGGGCGCCAAGTCTAGCATTGACGTTCGCGATGCGTAAAACTAGTGTTGGCTAAAAGTAGCTTATGCTCATCGCACAGCTGCAACAGTCGCCCGCCGTTATCTGACCGATGTGACGCTATCCCAAATTAACACCTAAACAAGGTTCGTATCTCCAGCCAGAACGACTATATCAGAGCCACGTCTTCACCGAAGGAGAGAGGCCAGATTCGAGTAAAGCGCGTCTTTGACGTCGACGTCACTACAGTCATTAGGACCATCGGCAAACACAATGAAAACATTTCTGAAAGTTTTGTGTCTGGAGCTGGTCCCAGTCGGACCTGCTAAGCGGACGGCACAGTCTGCTGTCAACAGGAATCCAATCTGTCAATGCGACCGTCGTGCTAAGGACTATACCTACTCCAGCCTGACCTGTAACAGCTGCTGTGGAGTCACCCGTAGTGTATAACCAGTATCGGGTTGCCACTGCAGGTGCTGTTAGTTCCGTACGCTGACTACTGTCCTGGATTCTAGTTTGCAAAATACAGCGGATATCAATATTTAACACATCTAACGTTAATGCGAGGGCAACCTGTAGATATCTGTTTTAGAGTAGGAACGTTGAAAGCACCTATATTGATTGACATTCCTTTTCTAAGCAGATGTTGCTGTGAGTTCATTTTCGTTGCTATTGTTCGACAATGACCTAATTCTTTCGATTGCGGGGGCTGATCTTCATCAAGCAGTAGTTGGACTGTGCTAAGAACTGCCAGTTTTTACTGTAAAAACAACTTCAGCGGGGCATAATTTTACAGTAGGAACCCTTAACTTCCGTCCCATTTTCTTAAGGTTGTTTCCACAACAGTTATGAGCAGTTGGGACCGCGCCAAAATAGCAAATCCACTCCAAATACTGTGAACCATTGGTGTGAGCGGGGATCTTCCCTGACGCTGCTTTACTGGTAATGTCTGCAGAATCACACGACACACCCTTGATAGATCTTAAGGACGGCTTTCGATTACTTTATCGGTTTAACTGCTTTCATCATGTGACTGAATTCCCAAAACGACCTCGTGTTAATACGATCGTAAATCCACAAAGTCCATATTCAGAGTGTTTCAATCGTTACGCTATTTCCCCTATTCCACCATAAATACTAGCGCACATTGGACCCGTACCTTCTCAGAAATACACCGCTAGTCTATAGAATCCAAACTCGTTGATTATGTGACCATCATCGCACTCCGTTGTGATTTTGTGCTGCGGTAATTGTTTGATTCAAGATGACTTAGTTCACCGATGAATTGTTCATGGGAAACATTTGTTCAGAACGACTGGTCGATCACCTTCACATACACGTGTTCATATTCCGAGCGTTGGGAACTGGTGATGAGTCGTGGTTGTCCAGTCGATTGAGTGGTTTTACTCCGATATTGCTGCTTGTGAATAGAACAGTTAAGAAATGAGCAGTCGTATGTGCTAGTGTATCGTCACCATGACAAGTTTCACTAGGTCGAGTAGAAACCGTTCCTTAGATAGTGTGAACTCAATGACACTCAGGACTGATCAGTTCAGGTTCAAGTGAAATTAGACAAAGCGATAGATGCCAATTAATTGTCCAGACTCCCTAGATCAGAATGTCGGGAGGATGCTGTCGCTCCTTCAACTAGGAAGGTGTGGGTTTTCAGTTACCCGTTTTTGGACCACAGCAACTCGCCCTGAATTAGAAGGTAATATTCATTGGCGAGATGGGGACGAGGGGATACAACACAGGTCTTTAATGCTTACCTATATACTGTCACATCCGCCGGCGGCTTTCGCCGAGCTGCTGGAATGAGTATTAAGGTCAGGTGTCTGGTAAGAGTGAACACCAGTTCATACATCGCAATTTTACCATCCTATCTGTGTAACAAGATAATCTTTACATCGGAAACTTCTAGAAAATACTTGAGTGGATGTGGTGGTGCAGTGGACTGGACTGACAGAGTAACAGATTAGTAATAGATGGACGGAGCCTGTCGAATAGACGATCCATTATTGAAGCCGAAGTATATTCATTGTTTTCCTTTACCACCGAAGAGTTAAACGATGGTTGGAGTGTCGCAGTGCAAGAAACACTGCCACATTCCTTTCTATCGTTTCCTGATCGCAACCTTCTATACTATTTTACTAGGAAAACAAACCTAACGCTTACTTGTAAGCACTGTCCCTTGATGCACTTGGTCGTGCTCCTTAGCTTGTGTCGAACATTCGACCGTTGTCGATATTTCATCATCAGGCTGAATACAACACGTTTATATGTGTTCGACTAGACTAGTAGGTAACATTACTGGGGCAGAAGACGTCAGTCAGTAGTGTCTGTCTGGTTTGAGTTATGAAACCTGGTTACATAAAACTGATCACGTGACTTGTACGAAGTTTGCAAGGGAAGCGTCACATCTATGCAATCATTCTTTCCCAGATTTGTGTACACAGCCATGGAAGGTTATATTTTGACCAGCCGTTTTTGGCCGAATTACAATGGCTTCTGCAATTGACAGCATACGTCCTTTGATCTATGTTGATTTTATCCTACATTCGATAGACTGGCTTGAATGAATCGGTGCATAAGGCATTTTGTTGATTCAAGGATGCGACAGCTTGCGAAACGATCTATTGGTGAAGGTGTGGAAACTCTCTCACAAAGTCTCACTCTAGGTTCGATGAGTTACCCGATGACAATAATTCAGAACACCACGAACAGGGCTATATCCATTTTCTTCCTGTTCGTGTCGACCAACGACCAAAATCGTTTGGCAATTCACCCACTCCACTTTTGAGAGACCTCGATGTCTTTGACCGTCTAACTCCTTTTTTCAGCCTTGTTGGTATACTGTATGGTGAATGTCAGGTGAGATCAGGACGTATAGCCGTTTGTTACTGTCGCTTAATTTTGTAAACTTGCCCCCTCTCCATTTTCCATTCTCATTTGCAGTAGATTGAATCTTAGACTATGTTTTCACAAACGGTGAATACCAATTTTGTTTACCCAATCGACTTGCGTTCGTACTGTTCTTAATCGATTACTTCCCCTATTGTTACTTAATCTGATACGTAACTGTACCAGTCTTAAATGAGAATTTATCGAAAACAGTTCCGTTCATTCAAAAGTTGGTTTCCGTGATTTCTGCTGGGGTTTTCAGTTATTTGAGACCGAGTCTAATAGCATGTTAATGCTCCCAGGCTCAAACGGCAGTACCTTGCCTTGCAATTGTACATGGAAATCCCAGGTAGTCTGTTCAGATCGGATGATGCAGTTCATCAATTTGGTGTATTCTATGCAAACTCTAAATGTGAGATGTTTCTACAAAACAGACAGAGCGATGTTATGCATTATTTACTGAAGGTGGGCTGTTTGAAAGTAATTGGGAAGTTTGCGTAAACTGTGAGATTATCGTCGCTGTGGGAATGTTTGATAGGATCACAGATCGTGTAGCTAGAGCTCAGATTGCGCCAGCCTGATCCCCACCTTACTGTGACAGTTCGAGTGTAATCACTGTGTGGACTGTCTTAAATTATTCTCAAGGAGGATGTTCCCAAATTGTGTTGTCATCCGTCTGATGGCATTACTTCAGCGAGGACATTCTTCAACACAAGCCCACTTTACCGATCGCTTAGTTTCCTAATCCTGCTGCCCAGACTGTGTGTCACCACTGTCAGCTCACTGCTTTTTTCGTCGTGCTTTGTTTGTGAGTGGCCGATTCTATTTAACTAACCCATCTTGCAGTCTGTCTATGACTTAGGTCCGCAACATCAATGCTCTAACGGATGCAACCTACACAAATAAACTGATTATAAGTGCTAAGCGGATTTGTTTGTGCTTTTGTCGAACTACATTTCGACGGTAATTTTCTGTAGCCTGTCAGCATCTAGTACACTCAGTATTTCAAGCCTCTTGTTCGTACTCATGTAGCGAGGTCTAGCGATTGCACCACACTACTCAATCCACTACTATTCGGTGATGAGATAGGAGCATGTAGTAGAACGAAGGTAATTACACTTCCGAAATATTCTTTAACAAAATGATATCACTGGGGACAATTGTTGGTGCTGAATATGCGAATTTCTCCACGCACTGATATCACACACTCTTGGAAAGTACACGGTGTTGCACCAATCACGTTTTGCAGCTGTGTGCATTGCGGAGGGCTCTCGTGATTGGTGGTTGATACACCAACAGCATGAATGACATTTAAGATTGGTTGTAGTCGTACTATCACAATCGATTAACCATATCGTATTGTGGTCTGCAAACGGCTGTTTTGGAAGCTGGGCTCATAATCTGGTTAATTTCCAGGGACGGCAGCTGCATCCGGATATCGTCACGCCAAAGATGGGGATGCATTTACCATCATACCAGATTTGCTTACCAGAGGCATGATGAGCTTCGTAAACTCGGACAAGCAGGAGAAAGGATTCAAATTTTATACACTTCGCTCAGCATTTAATCTAAGATTGGTCTTCGTCGGCGACATGGTTGACTTACAGACGATCCTTCTGTCCAGAAGATACCCTCTCAAACCACCTCAACGCACAATTCTGGACGATCGTCAGTGTTACTCTCAGAGAAGCAAAATATAACGTCATAACTAAACCTATCTTATCTGTTCTTCAGTAGCAAATTAACCTTAAGCCTCTACGGAAAAACGCGCGTAATCATTTTCTGTCGATATGTCCCTGATGGTGAAAGTGCAAAGGGATTACTGTCAAACGTTGATAACTATTCAGGGTAAACTTTATCGGTATTTGGTAAGATGACATTTATATTGAAACTTGAAGCTTTCACGTACTTCTTTGAGAACTAGTCACTGGATTTCAATATTTATCCTAGAGCTGATGTCACATAAGACGATGTAAGAAACTTGATTGGGCCAATTTTACTCAGTGGGTACGAAAACTGTTAATAATATAAAGTCCCTGTTCCACTGCGTTTTCAGAGTCAAGGGTTGTCGGATAGCGAACAAGTCGGAATGGAACTGATCAGGACTAGATTACTGTGACCAGGAAAGCCATTTGCAGACCAAGACCACAAACTGCACGAGCGTGACGGTATCCAATCCCGGGTGTTACGCTTACTCTAGTGCTACTGGAGCAATAGATGTCAATCAGGGGAGTATTCCAGAACTGAAGGGTCTGCAAAACTTAATGTGATTGGTGCAGCACTGTTTGACATATCCTAACCAATTACATTACTTGTTATTTATAAAAGTGGTTGTAATTCGAAATAACTTTGCTGTATCCATAACTACCGTCCTTCTGTCCCTACTGCGTCGGAGCTGGCCTTGGGATCGACATGACTCATCACTCACCGCGGGTTCAACCACGTCGATTGCAATAACCACTTGTTGCCTGAAACGTTGAATAAAACTGGGTAATATCACGAGATTATTGCGGTGGGGGGAAAACTGGATTCACCACTCGACGCTTTCACAATATGCTTCGAGACCATTATTACTTAAAGTCGGCTTCTGATTTGTGCAATTCATAGTATCTAACTACCACTGCAGGATCAAGCGAACCGAAGACGACCGGTTGAGAATGATACAATGAGTAGAAAAAGAATATATTTTCGACCTGCGAGAGTGAACGAATACCAAGACGGAACGACAACAGAGCGGAGCGACAAACGAGCACGCGACGGGGTCGTACTTTCGAGTGTGCAGGGTTCTTATCGGTATCTCTGCTCGTTCAAACAAATGTTGAAGTACATACGAAAGTTGGAAACACAAAGAGTACAAATGGCACTCGCAGCTATAACATAGTTGACATTAACGAATAGGGTCGCTACACCACGCGTTCTGCAGAAATGTTGAGGATTATCTGACAGAACTAAGGTCCACACGATATTTGCAGCATTTTTTGGTTCTGTGAGTGGCGTAAATGTTAAGTAGAATGGTGGAGACAAATAGACTATCATTACTAGAATGATCCACTTCCCACATTACACATGATTATGTTTTGATGCTTTTTTGGAGGTTAGTCCTTTGGCTGCATTGCGATGTCATTGTGGGAAGTTTTTATAATCAGCATGATGAGCGGTTTCTTTGTTTACAATACAGATATGAGAAAGATGTTTATAGGAAAAGTATTTTCAGTAATCACAACTGTTGCAATTCTCATCCTCAAAATGACAATTGCTTGGGCTCATCAACTGGAGTTAGTTTGGATGAGGCTTGATTTATGAATCGAAATAACGATTCACTTCGTCACATAAACTGTGAGCATCGTTTCCTGTATGACTCTGTTCGGATCCAGACACTGAAACCCTGATATAAACATTATAGTAGATTATTGGAAAGGCATATTGTCGATGCAGTTGTAATCTAATTCGCCTAGTTCATGTGTGCAACTTGTCAGTTATTATCCAGTAAATTGTTAACACGTTCGAATCATTATTGACAATAATGTGACATGAGCTTATCATCGATTAACTAAAAAAGGAATGATTCTGTAAAAAAAGTATTCATTTTCAACAGCAATTACTGAATACCCATAATAAAAAGAAGCTTTGGATTAATTTCAGACGGTATCGGAAAGAACAGTTATTCCGCAACATGACTGCTAAGTTTATCGCATAATAAACAATGTAGATCAACGCTGCAATCTACTGTGAAATTTAGATGACCGACTGGTTGGCGCTAGCTTGACTAGAGTGATCTTCAGTGTAATTCATCCAATCATTGACTCATACGACCTGCTCGTACATCCCATTTTTTTGGCAACAATTGGATAGAAAGAAACAAAGCTGAGGTCAGCAAATGGTCGGATATTTATCGATTGGTTTACGTTTTAGACGGTGAACTGACAAACCTTAACAAGTAAAAGTTGAAGCAGAAGCCCGACCTCCTCGTTGCGAAGCGTGTCACGGTAATGCATAACCGAACTGGCCTCTCAAATTTATGCAACCCTGTCACATAATCGAAACGCAATGTTGTTGGCGTTAACTGAGACAATTTTGAAAACGCTTGCTCAAGCTGTTGACGTCCTTCAATATTTGATGCAGTCCACGTCATTTCTCTGCGGGTGATGGAGTTCGTATCATTAATCTATTTTTAGACAATCTAATACGTGAGACTCGTGAACGTTCTCGTTGCTACTGGTTGATTATGCGCTCATTTTCGGATACATGTATGTAACCATTGAGGATAAACGGTGTTACCTCCCAATTAATCTGTTAACGAACAAAATAAGAGTCTAATAGCGGCTTCTTTGGATGATTTTGCTCGGCTGTTTTGAGCGTTTCCGATGGAACATTTGTAAGTTATGTCCGTGAGGTTACGGCTCGGCAACCGTTTGCCATTGATCCCAGTGCATACAATGTGCTTTGATGTGTTGACAAGTCGTGCATACCATGCATTTAGCAGTGGGATAAGTTTCAATCCGTGTTCGCGTGATTGGAATAAACATATTTTCCAAACTTTGTTTTCCCCCCAGAAAATTAGCCACCGTTTGATTCCATTGTTTTATGGTGACAGTCAGGTTCGATTCGTTTGCCAAAGAATGCCGCATGCGATTGTCGGAAATAAAGAAGTTAACCTGTATGTTTCCAGCAGTTAATGTTTTTCCATGCTTTCCAGATTGTATGATATATATAAGTGGGCCATTGGTAGCAGTAAAAAACCAATTTTCAAACATGAGTAAGGGTAGATAATAAGAAATGCGGGAAGTTTGAAGAACTTTTAATCACCAATAACGCAGAGGTTGCGGGAAGCAGTATTTTATCTGTTACTTTCTTGCATTCTTCGTGCTAATTTTCAGCCGGCTGAGGGAGAAACAGCAATTCCACAGAGTTCATTAATCAGCTGACTCCATCCTTTGGTCTGGTTCATCTTGAATGAGCAGCCCGCTAAATATTCAGAGGTGCCATCCATTTATCTTGGTCCAGGTGGAAGAGACAAAAACAGACAGTCACGAGCGTATTCGTTTCTTAAGTTGTCCCAGAAAGGTTCTTCCATTACGTCAGCTCAGTTTTAGACACGTTTTAGTTAGATTTCGGACTAATCGCAGCAAACCTGACTCTGGGGTTGCCGATCGCCAGCTTCATGAAGCGTTTCGTAAGCACAACCAGCCCTCGCATGCCATCTCTGTCTGACTACGTAAGTCGCGGAATGTTCTTGAAAACTTTGGTCGTCCACTCGTCCGTTGCATGGTTTTAAGTGAATGGGATGGTGCAGATGTGTGAATTAATCTTCGATGAGTTCGAATTTGTCAGTGGTCCCACACCCAAGTGATTTGTGGTTGACTTCAATATTACTAATCGTTCGTCAGATCTAGACGGACGCTATTCACGTAGACTTCCCCATGGATGGTTGTACGCGGAGTATATGAGGATGCGCCCTAAAATTATTACGTTGCTCAACCATTCAGTGTCAGTGTTTGTAGACAACGACAACCTATTTAGGCAGAGGTAAGAGCAGCAGCAACCGGTCATTTATGCCCCAGACATCGTAGCCAAATTTAGATTAGATATCAACAAGCAATAGGTTTTCTTCTGGAGGCCTATCAGGAAAGGGAGGATTTAGCAGAATCAGGAATCCGCATTACTAGTAAGATTTAAAATCTGTTATTGCAAGCTGGCCCAGCGCTACTTTTGAACGCCCTCGAAGATTTGGGCGAAAGAGAAGCGACCTGGAAATAAAACGATGATGCTTGTTGGAGAATTCATGATATTGACCCCGCTGTTCTAATGTAGTCCATTGTACTAACATAATCTGCGACGTCTGCCGCACTTACTCGTTAAATTAATAAGACTGATTCTGGGCTTCCGGTTGTCAGACACAGTACTCAAATTTGAAACATTGAGTCCCTTTTAGCCATTTGAATAAAATAGTCAGAAGACACAAATTACGATATGAATTCATTTCGCACACTCTCGTCAGTCGTAAACGTGTGACTAGTATGAAAACAAAACCAACAATTTAAGTCTTGTTGGTTTTGTTTTCATACTAGTCACACGTTTACGACTGACGAGAGTGTGCGAAATGAATTCATATCGTAATTTGTGTCTTCTGACTATTCTATTCAAACAGTACTCAAAGTCGAGTTGTTCTTGCAAACAGACCGGGACAGTATCTGCACCACAGTAATGTTCGGTCAGATTCTCTGGCTAGGATGCTTACCTAGGCTGACTGGGACAGAATGCGGAGGCATTCATTACAAGTACAACGGAAACCACGTGCGCAGAAGTCAGTGATGTCAGGAGAGTATTCTGTGAGGGAATTATCTAAGAAACCACACTCGTGCTATGACCTCTTTAACAAAATTAAAGGTATCGCGTCACTTAATATACGACTGTTTTGCGAATCGGATGTAAATTTTGAACACAGATTGACCTGAGTTCTTCAACCCACATTTTCTGTGTTCGCTGTATTTCTGGCCACCTCGCAATTTTGCGATGTAAGTATTATGTATTTTGTCTATGTCATTCGTCAGTGAGTATCTGTTTGCTCACTGTCCTAGCTTTCCCTTAATTAATCCGTTAGTGTTCGCGTGTTTCTCACTAATTTCAAATCCATTTTCTAAGCAATATGTCAGCCAATTGTTTCACGTGGTGTTATTGTCCTTGGTGTTTGTGACCTGCCTTAAGTCTCGAATATTCCGACTAAATGACTCTTATGTTGGACAATGCAACCTATGTGCTAATTTTCTTGATACGGAAATGTCTAACAATCTGATGTGTTTCAGCCAAATTCGGCGCAATACTAGTCAAGCTCGTTCACTCGTCTGACTGTCAGGGAGAATTGTTTTTTAGTGTTGGCATCATTAACCAAGTCAGGCACCAGCTTATGACAAAATACACTTTGCCTGCATAGGTGACAGAACATATATGCTAATAGAACTGGAGACTTAAGTGTTGGTGTGTTTCCCTTCATCAGTCTGTTCCTGAGGGCAGTATGCAACTCGTTACACGAGGCCAACAGTCTAGGATTTCGACTGAAACAATAAACGGACCTGATCACATTGGTTTGGCCGACATTTCGCCAATATAGTTTTTGCTTCACCTGACAAGACGTCCGAGCAGCGAATATCACCACTCTGTATTGGAAAACACGCGGTTTGTCTTTTGAGTGAGATATCACATTATGAAATGTGGAAATCAACACCGTGAGTCAAGTATACGCATTTTGGTCACCGAGGCCTCGATTAACCGATGGCTAATGTGGTAGCGGTTTCAAAATTTACGTCAAACAGACGTGCAACATAAAACAGTCAGCATAACAAGTGATAGTTTGCATGCAAATACGCTCTACACATTACAATCGACGCTACGAAAAGGTATAAATGTCTAAGTATCGGAAGGAGTCAAATTTTTACCGTGCTAAACTGTTTCATTTGTCAAGCCGTTCTCTTTCTGACTACTGAGTTTTTGGTTAGTTCTCTGGGATACTTGGCCAGTTAGCAGTTGTTGACGTGAAAACTTCGATGCAAAAACGATACTGGTGTTATTGATCGATGGTTTCCATTTTCCCGATGCTAGGTCCGGGTGACAAAGGTCTACGTCAACATTCGATGCCTAGAGTAACGTTCGGCAGTACTTTCGGATCCACTGCGCAAGAAGTGAGCCAGTCACTCTCTCCGGTGTTATAGACTTACAGCATTATACTGGCCATGTTAATTATATTAAGACTGCAGGTCTAATTTGAATTGTAAAGAGTCGCGTCTCTGTGACCAGAGTACTCTTGTCTCACCGTGTGTAGCGTTTAGCCTGATGTGTAACCCAAGCGACTTAACAACCAAACACTGAGTTTTTCACTTTTCTCAACTACCTAACATGACTGCATCTGCCAGTCAACTAAATACCTTTACAAATTTTACTTTTCATCGTCTCCCATTTTTCCGTGATATTATATGCTACTTGCAAGTAGTTGGACTATTTTGATGCAGGTCCGGTCAAGGGCAATTATGTTCGTCTGTTGAAAGAAGATTAAAATGAACGGCAAAAGGTGCAAGCTGGTAATGGAAGCATTAAATGGAATGTATTGCTGTTCAGTATGCGTGATTGACAAATGTTATGGCTATTCTAATATAATTTGCAATTTTTTTCAGCACTGTCAAACTTAACTGTCTCTTTAATCGTACATGGTTGAGCGCCATTTTTTGTACTTGCATAGAATGACGGATGTAGCAAACAACTGATTTGGGAAACTACTCTTCAGATACATAGAATTACGAAGGCTTTTTGGTGCTCATTTACGAGACACAATAAGCTAAACCGTTAAACAGTCGAACCTTTTGAACACGTTAACCTTAGTCACTGTGGGGTGCTCTGAGCTTCACATACGCAGTGGGTCACCAAAATTGGATCAGTGATGTGACCCTGTGTGTGAATGGGATGGTCAGGCCTTGTCTGTTAGAGCTGCAAATGAGTACTATGTTTTTGGCTTCAAGGAAACCGGATGGGTCGGTCGAACGGTTGATCTTGGCTGACGACCACATGAGTGATACCATCTTAATGGTTACAATCTACCAGGTGTGAAGTAATTAGGCCAGTAATTGTTCTGTTGGTTTTAATACCAATACATTTCCGATCATCTCCCTTCATTCGTTCAGATTAACTCCATGTCGTGTGACCCGTATATTCAGCTGTATAACAACAGGTGGTAGACAGACATCTTGCCTTTTTGTTTTATGCCCAACATTGTCTTAATAGTAAACAGGTTTCATAATGTGGCCGCTGGAAATTTTCTACCGGCCGATTGATGAAGGCGACCTTTAACTAACTGTTTTCGTCTTACGTATATTCTTAGCCAGTCTTATTTCTTCACTGTCTGTTTATTCTACTAGGTTTATATACCACCGTAATAATTTTTCAAGACTGCAAGCCACGAAACTCAACGAATGAGGTCCATGCCCGTCAGACGTTCCACACGTTGCATCTTGTAGGATCGAGCGAACCGAGGATAACCGGTTGAGAATAACACAGCGGGTAGACAAAGAGTATATTGTTGACTTG
>LUCH01007430.1:5399-18436 GCA_013368495.1 Paragonimus heterotremus | reverse complement strand
TCTGGCTGATTTGTGTTATGACCTCACATGTTGACAACTTTAGACGCGTAATCATTGACGTGAAGTGGACATTTGTCGGGATCATAGTCTAACTTTGGGCGCCACGTAAGAGTCTATAATACGTTTTTCACAAAAGGTTTATTCTTGATGTAGTGAAGTCAAGTCTGGTACAAGTCCTGATGAGTCGTGTTCTGATCCGACATGTCGGCTTCTTTCTTCGCAGAAAATACTCCGTCATGTGATTTTAGCGTTACTCTTCTGTGCTTTCCCATTGTTCTTCCTTTTCATGCCCTGTTGTTTTCTCATTCTTTTTGCGATTTTTGTTTTTCAGGCTTCCTTGTTCAATTCCCCTTTCACGTACAACATGCTTGATTTGAAAATGCCATCAACTTTAACGAGAGTGGTTGCCATTTGCTGTTACTTCTTGGACTCCATCAACTTTTCACCTGAAATATACACATGTTTTGTTTTTATCGCGTGATCAGCGGTCACATAGAAGATGGTTACGGTAGTATGTGAGTCGTAGGATCGGTTCGGAGAGTTATTCGATGCGTTCGTTGTCCACCTCCATATCGGTCCGCGTTAGGTCATTTGAAGGCGTTTGATGTAAACCTTTCCTTTCGCAAATGGTCTTGTCAAATCGCCTTGCCACGGCAGACTGCAGTTTGTTGCCAGACAAGATCGATCGCTTAGAAGAGAAGTTGGTGAAACTTGAGAAGTAGTGTCAACAGTTCGTAAGCGTCGGGTGAGGTAAGATTCGAACTGCTTCAGTAGTTGAGGCGAATAACCAGGGATGTAAGAAAGATGCCGTTAGCGTAATTTGCCTACTGGGAGCCAACTCTGGCTTACTCCGAAATTACTCTGGCCAGAGTCGGACTTTGTTGCACGCCCACTCGGATCCAACTCCTTACCAACTTGTGCCAGAGTCGGCTTGTTCTGTGGGTAAGACAAGCCAACTGATGGTGACTGGAAAACCTTTTTTCGAATATTTGTGAGGTTTTCTGCGGTATGTCCAGTGAGACGTATAGGCTGAAACTGAGGGCGCTGGAACAATTTTTAGATATGGATACATCAGGTGAAAAGGCGTTCTTAGGGTTGTCAAGTAGCTTGGGATTCGCGGTTCCTAGCCGTACACCCACTCAACCAGAGTTATGCCAGCCATCGACATCAAAACGAAGAAATCGACGTATGCTAGACACCTCCTACAGTGGGCTTCGGAAAGCAGCTGGCAATGACGGACGATACAGAATTTGCAAACAGCGTCCAATTACTCCATAATCGCAGCGCTCCATCGCCCAAGTATGTCACCAAAATGAGTAAGCGTAGTGTCCGTCGAAAGAACTTTCCGCCTGTAGACGACCAACATTATTTGTGTTGTGGCCAAGAGAACTTGAAGTGTGAGGACGTCATAAATTGAATCCAGTGTAGTCATCGTTGCCGTTGGTAGCGTGGGGGGTTTGCAAGACAACCCAATGCCCTTGACACTTTCAAATGTCGCTTATGTTACCGAGCTTCACGATTTATATCTAACAGTTTGCCCCGCTTGCTTTCACTGAGGCGTTCACCATGTCATGCGTACCATCACCGCTTGCTTGCATTGACCCATTTATGTCACGCATTGCAACCCACCTCACGTGTTCATTCCGTTTTGCCCCGCCCACTTTATTTGGGCACAGTCATCAGTGCAAGAGTTTAGGCTGCGGGTTGGATGGGACTGCAGCAAAATCCAACCTCACCTCAAAGTGGTGCAGCAGTGGCAACTATGTACCAGATGGGTTAACGGGGCTCTGGTGCACAAATGATTGACCTTTGTGTACTCAAAAATGGCGAAATATACATTCATCATCATTATGCAACTCCGCCTTTCACCGTTAACCAGATCTGGATGCACCTGGCGAAATGAAAATGAGTGTGAGAAACCGAGATGCACGACTAACAAGCAATGATTCAGATACCAACTGGGCATCAAGAAACTTCACTGATATAAGGCGACCGGTACGTTGGTAGTACTGTAATGTGGATGAGGACACGTGGTACAGTGAATCGGTTAACTTGTGTCCACGAGTGTGGCGCGCGACAGAAGTTTGATATACCAATTGGCGTGCATCCTAAACGCCTCAAATACACGTCTCTGATCATTTACCACGAGTGTTCGTTCTCCATTATGTTAACGGTGAAAGTCCTTTGAAAGGAGTGGCTACTGATGTGAACGCATACTGCATTCTCAGATGTTTTTCGTAATTTTAGTCGACTGGATGGAGCAGATACCAATGTGAATACAGGTAGCATCCTCGTATGCTCTCCATGACCCAGGTCAGCCGGACCTGGCTGGAGATTTCCTTTTCTGGACGAACCAGGATCAGTAACGTGTGGCAATGAGTCTCAGCGTACTATAATGTGTACAACTATTTTGTGTGACGGAAGGTAAGGAACAGCTTGTCAATGTCCCACACCTTTCTAACTGCAAACAAATCACGCCTGTAAAAGCTGGCATTATTGTGGTCAGCACGCACTGCAGCGTCACCCTTAGGGATCCGTACCAGTGACATTCACCGGTACTTGCGGCAGTATAGACAAAACTTGGCACTTACGGCATTCAGAATGTCAACTTTCATCAACAAGAATTGCGCTCGCAGGTGGCTACCGCCAGAAGGTCAACCGTGTAGAGACTGGTCTCTAAATACAACAGCTGCCGCCAACCCGTAGACTTTTCAGTGTGACTTTCTTTTCGGAAGAACTCTCTTGTTAGAGCTCTTCAGTCGCACATATCCCTGTCACAGCCAAAAGTGATCTCCGGCCAGGCTTTCATGAGGCAACCTTGTTGACAACTGCTTCATTGACCTCACATTAGGCACGACCGAGTTATCACATGTAAACACTCAACCACTTCCGCTTGTGAGTATTGATTATTTACCTGCGGCAAACACTTACCGCTCGAGCCTACCTTCACAATATCCAAGTCATCAAACAACAAGCTGCAACAGCAGATGGGGGACAAAAATCATCCCAATTTGCGGCGATTGGATAACTGCCAACCGAAAGAGAAACAGTACAGGAAGTGTCTTCCCACTCCCTGTAATGTTCCGTCGTTTGAACAAATGGTCTTCAGGCAAGACTTCCACCCCTCGTAACTTCCCTTTAGAGTATGCACCGCTAACTTGATGAGGACTCAAAACGCGCCGGTAACCACTTCAAAAGGATCAATGACACAGTGTAATCATGCCACTCATTAAAAGTTCTACATAACACGATTGAGAGCAGACCGATATCAATGAAGCAGGAATTCTGAACACGAAATCTGAATATGTTGCGCCTATGCGTGACCATACACCACTTCGTGAATCTGTCCCAATCGCGCGCACTAGCGGTAGATCTTATCCTACGAATATCATAAAGCTTGCAACCACCGTACACTTAAACAACCGACAAAAGTGACAAACTTCCCATTCATTGGCGCAATTCAATTAAAAAGCGCATTAACCACTAAGGAAACTGTCACTTCAAAATACCGAACTCTTACCTCATTTTAAACGAACGTCAACAAAATCTTCGGCCAGTCAGAGACATTTCTACAGCCGGTGGCCGCGTACCCGTGAGTTGGGGTCCGTTTGTCTTTCTCACGGGAGTAGCGTGAGTGAACAGGAAGTGTGGCGCACTTGTTGAACAGTTTCTGCAAATCACATTGGATCCAGTCTCTAGTTGAAATTGTAGTGGAACCATGAAGTGAGTCGTTTATGTCAACAAACAGTCTGTAGTAACTTTCGCGATAAATTCCACTACAATAAGTTCGCTGTACGCTAGAAGTACGTTCCCCTTGGATAACAGACAATTGCAAGCAAACACAGTTCTTTCAGCGTACTAAAATGGACTACGGTCATAATTAGCTCCCGGCAACAACGATCACATTTGCACAGACTTAGGTGGATAGGCCATGTATTAAAAGTGTAAGCTATAGACGACTATAGTCGCCTGCCACACTGAGCAGTGGTTGTCGACGATACGGCCGATTGGCGTAAGGTGCGAGGTGGACAGATAAAATCGTTTACGAAGGGGTTGACCACTGTGTATATCGAGTTCGTCTCCTGGGTGGGGGCCTTTGCGATCGTGGGTCGACTCGCAGTCTATGGCCAGAAAATGTTAGTAGCTTTTGAGTAGCTTGAATGTATTCATTGTCTGGTCGAGTTGTCTTGGAAATGAGCGCATTTAATGGCGCGGGGCAATGAATTTCGTAAGGTGTAGTGGGTAATCAATCAAATTACAAAAATGACTAAAATATAGTGGCAACAAAGAATAATTGTAACGATGAAGGATAGGCTTAAAAGGCAAGCGTACAAATTAAACGGAAGGCGTATCGGTAAAATGGATATGACTCGGTGGTATGTCAAGGTCCGCTGAATTGATTGGGCCATCACATGAGGGGAAGACAGCGCCAGAGCTAAGTATCGTCAGACGACCGACAGATAATTCCACAAGCGACGCCAGATGATGAACGTTGAGCCTCGATAGATCAGCTAATACGCGGAGCCGAAATATTTCACCTTTCAACCAGTTTACCGGCCCAAAAATCCGCAAGAACGAAGAAGGTAGAGATAATGCGCAGAAACCCCTGTTTATTCGTGTTAATGATTCAATTCGAAAACTGACGGTGATGGTTTCAAACAAGTGTACAGTTAAAAGTACCAAGACGGCATATACAAAACGCACAAATATGAATTATGAAATATAACTGTGAATTTTGGACACTACAGGTGGGTGTGCGCTAGACCCTCGTCCACTAACAGTTTATGACGCCTTTCCTGAAGAGCAATCGAAACATAATCCCAACAGGCATCGAATTAGGGAACGCATCGGGGTTTAGAGACAAACCATATATTTCCAGCAATGTTTGGAAATATGATGAGTAATTAGCTGTAGCCTAGTCTGGGGCCAGCGGCAACAGCCAAGGAGAGGGATAAAAGGAGCAGGAGATGGGCTAAAGCCCATTCGGCGGCGCTCAGAAACGCGCCAAGCAAAACTGCCTGGAACCTTCGGGTGCGCTAAACAACGTTCAGAAGGGTTCGGGTTAAATGACCTTCAAGAGTGGAATTGTAAATGAGTCGTTATAAAGGGGCGATCATTCACTGCATGCTATTGGTTGCGCGATTGAAGAAAGTAGCACTGTGTTCATATCAGGTTTCCCATTTCAAGCATGCACAGAATCACGCGTACAAATCACACAAGCGGAAAAACATGGTTGAAACCGGGATCTCCAGAGAGGCTACACGATCGCTGGTCATTACAAGCTATCTTGCTAATGAAGCCTTACTTTCGCTTATCGCTCGGTTGGTTGGTTTCAAGGTGTAAGCACCTTGGTGTTAATTGTTTGAATATAGACGTGGCCATTTTTATTAGCCAGGTCCCTTCCCTTCTTTTATCTTCTTTCTTCCTCTACGGGTTTTGCTCTTCTTTGTGATTGTGTGGCGTTCAATCATCAGCGTCGACCACTGATATGTTGCTTCTGTGATGAGGGTGAGATGTTAATTGGGACTTGGTACCTTATGTTGTGAGCCGGTGCAAGGTCGCACACAAAGTCCACCGTCTTCCTTAATGGCACATTTATGGAAAGCGAAGTTACGTCAAAGCAGCAAACAAGCCTTTCTTTCACATCAATATTACCTGGAATCTCACGCATCTCAAGTGTATCTTCCAGACAAAATTTCGAAGCAAATGTTCGAACTGGCAGCAAAACATTCACTAGTCACTTGGTTGGTTCGTGATAATGAGAACCCACCATCACAAAGGTCGGCCGTAGAGTGTTTACGGTGTATGAATCTTTGGTAAACTGTAAAACTGCGGATTCGTACTATCAACAGGTTTCATATACTTGTACTGTCTTTCGGTTATGTTCCCATGTAAAGGTAGTCGGCAAATGTGTTGCTCCACCGGCACAATATCATTAGGTTGGTTGCTAATTAGAAACGTCGTGTTATCCGTAAGAATGGCATTCATTTTCTCGACATATTTTTGCCTGCCCATCAAAACAGCCCCAGACCTTTTGACAGACCTCAAAACAATAACATCCTCCCTGTTTGCTAGCTCCTTGGGGGCGCTATAGGGAGTATTAACTTAGGTTGTATGGGAGAATTCAAAAATGGTGTGGCCAATCCACCAGTTTACTGTTGCACCAACCATGGTTGCATTCAGAAGTAGCAGCCAGTTATTTCTAGTGGTCACAGGTTTTCCACTCACAACTTGTCGATAATCCTATACCGGCAGTTGGATGGAAGCCCATCCTCGTCATTGACAGCAATACATCAATGGTTAACTGCCACACAACCACAGATGTAAAAAAACAAACCCTATACAGGAAGAGAGATGAACAAAAGACGGGGAGGGGAAGGGACCTAACTACTAAAAACAGCTATGTCTGTATTCAGGCATTCAGCCTGAAAGCCCAGGAGAAGGTACTTCAGTTTGGCGACGAGAAAGATGTCTCGACGAATGATTCACAACCAGCGTACGTGGATCGGTGGAAAATGTATCACTTATTGTGGTAGAGGACAAAGATCTTTGTGCATGTATCGTGCTGGAGCCCCCAATAATTTTGGCATCAATTTGTGAACTTACTCCGCGAAATATCCGGTAGGACGTCAAGCGATGGTAAATGTTTCTGTTGGTTTTCCGACAATCCCATCAGATGACCACGAGTGGACCCAATATGCGATTCACTCATGCGTCTGCGATTGAACGAGGTCACTTTAATGTTCCCTCTGCGTGGCAAGGACAAAGAGGTTTCAGGATAAAGACTAAATCGATCACAGCCACATAAAGATTCCGTGCTGCACTTTTCAATGAAACCCTTGCAACGGAATCTGGCAGATTTGTCAGAGCCTTCAATAATTTGGGCTGGGAGTCGTCGTTTCGAAAATACACAACATCCTTCTCCAGTTACGAATTTAAATGACGAAACCAATAAACCGGTTCTGCAAGACTGTCGTGCTATTTCGTATGTTCTCGTCAATTACCACACATAGCGGCGGTGAAAGTTAAAGACTATAATCTGGGCGTGGCAAAATGATGGCATCCCTTACCATGCGGTTATAGGTAACATCCTCAGGAATATAGTCACGTGGACGTAGTCCGTGAGTATTGTGAATTGCATGAGGCACGAGGTCATTTGAAAGTCCATGCACATGGAGTGTGTGTGTATCGTTTGCGATGATATATTAAAACGTTCGAATTGATGGCATATGTGGGTTGCGTTGGGAGGCCCATGCAGCTATTCCAGCCACAATCACTACGGATCCAGACAGCTTCCACAGAAGTCTGTTGCACAGATCAAAACTTCTTACCGGGAACTATAAAACAGTGGGTACTGTTTACTGGGCACCTGGATAGCAACCGGCATCGGTGTTGGAATAACTTTCACTTTACGCTTTTGTTGGTCACTCTCTCCTCACGGGTTATTTCAGTCTCACAGTGTTCCTAGTTTCAGCGTACTGTGTCGTGTACGGATGTCTACACGAAATAAACATGGAATACGTTATTAGACTTTTGTTCGAAGCAGCACCTCCACATGCCCACGAAATGCCTCAGTGACCGAACACCCACTGTGGTCCTGATATTCACTCTAAGACAGTTGGAAATCGACCAGGACTGTCACTGGAGATTACTGGCCATTAGATACTGAATGTTCATCGCAGACAGCCCATCACTGAAAAGGTGGAGTTGACACTAGGTCGAAGTGTCCGGTAAATGCCGTTTGGTAGGATGCTGAGTAGAACAGGTTCCATTAGATGGATGGATGAAGGTGATCCAGACATTTTCAATCAGTGGGAGAGAACAAGGAAGCACGCGCAAACACTGGTTGGGTCTTCTGCTTCAGTTCGGCTTTGCCGGTCTTGTTATCAGGGGCGCTATGGGTTGATCGACGGCCTGCCTCCAACAACGAACTGGAGTATGGTGACAAGTTCAGATAACTAGATAAAGATACGAACGCTACAAAAGCATAGGCAACTAATGTAGCACAGTGTATGTTACGAAGCATAGAGTGTAGAAGAATCGTCTATAACGGTACTCAGAAGCTTATATGCTTTATTACGTTAACAGACAAGAGAAGGGGAAGGCGCATCTGCACTTGTCAGATAGGTTGGGGGAGCGGAAACAGTAAAGACGGAAAAGGAAGGCCTGACAGCTCATTCTGTTTTATTGCCGTCCGTCGGGGGAAGTCCGATTTCTCTTTGTGCTCCGGAGGCCTCGGCATTCAACAAAGAGGCGATCAGAGGATAGGAGTTTGCACGGGATCTAAGAGATTTCAACCCTAGAAATCAGCCTACTTGGATGGCTTGCGTTCACTGGTACTGAAGGAGCTCACGCATGTAGCTACGACTTTATTAGCTAGAATACACGACGTGTCCTGTCAGTAAGGCCGAATTCCTACTTAGTGGAAAACGATACTCGTTTGTCCCATGTATAAGTTTGACAGCCGCAGACTGCCAGTAAGCTATTTACCAGTGAGCCGTACCTCTGTTGTTGGAATGGTCATACAACGCTTGCTGGACAGCAGGCTCAGGGTGGATCCACAAGCGACTGAGCGGCTACACTCTTACCATTACTGTTCTTGTCCCGGCCGCTTTCGCCTGGCCAACTTGCAACATACAAGAGAGCACTGGATTTAGACTGAGACCAGCGGTATACCAATAGGCGTTATATTTGTATAGTTCGCCGAAGCATTTAGCAAGCGTTGCACGTGGATGGCTTCCAAGTATGCCAGAAGCATTTATTGTAATCGACCTTGCCTTAAAGTGGGTAGGTGGTACCAGCCAGTAGTCTATCAGAATGTGCGTACGTGCACATTAGGAGGACGGATGGAATGGATGCTTACCATTTAGATGGCTGCTTTTTAAGGCTGGAGGATAGTGAACGTGACATGTATATTGTTGTTTCAGCATAACGCAGGACGCAGGACAATAACCACAGGTCGTGCACATTTAAACGCGATGTACTGGGAGTGGCTAATAGGTCTTTCGATGGACTTGCACTGAGAACACCAACGATTCCGTTTGCGCCACACGTCAAACCAATCTTGAATTACAGTGGAGCTGCATCCTATCCTTGCAGTAAGAGGGGTTGCGAAATCTGGAGAGAGGTTAGAGTACGGTCACGAGAACTGTAGCTGAAATGGAAGAGGAGAGTGTGAGGAGATACTAGGTCCCGGTGTATTCTCTTGAATTTTTGTGTGTGCGAGGAAATTTGCTGTTGGTACGAAGACTACTAGAGAGAAATGGGTTCGGAGTTGCGTGTAGGGTTCCCCCACACAGCAATAGCTGTACAAGGGACGGACACTGGTTAGCTTTTAGGAAGTAAACCCTATAGAGAACGCCGGCACTCTGACACTTCTCTCGTACAGTAGTCAACATTCTAAATGCGTGTCCATACTATATGATGGACGGAATCGGACATCGTATTTCAGGTGTAATTAGACACACTCGGCGGACCTGTTGCAGCAGGAACGATCGTGTCATGATTCGTGCATGAAATACTAAGGTGACGGGCCTTATACTGGAATCTTTACTCCCCGCGTTCAAATAAGGACCAAGGAATACATGGTTTCATGTGACCCTATCAAGGGTGTCCGACTTCCCCCATCTGGTTCAGTTTTGTCATGGACGACATTCTGGAGCGTATGCCTGAGGAGTCCAGTGAATTTGGTGTTGAGCTTCTTCCTGGCACAAGGCTGATCCATCCGGAATATGCGGACAACAGTGTTTTATTTAGCGCCTCAGCCGGAAACATACAGACCGTGCTGGACAAAGTGAATGACCAGGCTGGTATTTATGGAATGCTTTCGCTGCTTTGAGATTGGGGCGTTAACACTTCCACCCTCTTTAGTATAGGCAGTCTGTTGGGGACCGTGGACAGTTTCACGTAACTGGGTAGCATTATCTCGTCAGCTTGTAACATTGTTGACGAACACTACAAAATCCCGCAAAGGCTACTTCAACAACCTCAATACCTAGACCCAGCGAAGAGCTGACAGCCTTGCAAACAAGGCGATGGACAGACCGCAAACACAAGCCAACCTGCCCAGGGCCGGTCGACCCCAGGCGGCGGCGGTACCAATAGTGTTCAACAGGGTCGGTGTTGGGAAAAGGCACTGCCCCCAAAAATTCGCACTGCTTACCAATGAAAATTGATTTCTTCATTTTCGAGGAAGTTGAAAGCCCGCCAGACTTCTTGAACATCAGAGGAGTTACGCTCGTTTCTGATTGGTGTATTCGGTGGCACAGGCCTAAGGCCACCCGAAACCTATAAATTGCAGTGTGCGACCGGAACCAGCAGGCGCGCACGAGTTCAAATTGAACTGCTTACGGGACGTACCGCTGTGTTGTCGACGCCGTTTCAGTTTCCGTTTGCGTAAGTCGTGTGCGTAGCTTACTGGGCCTTTGGCTCATGCTTGTTTTCTCGCTGGTTCCTTTTACAGGACATGTTTTAACCCTTACTTTGGAAGAACGCTGTCCCCCGGTTTCTGCATATTGCCCCAAAGTTGATCCTTAAGTGTAACGGACGATCAGAGTAGAAAAGCAGCAGGCTTGCATGTTACCAAATACAACTGCTGTGAATCACGATCTTGCCTTCGGGCTGAGCAGTAGACCCCTGCTAACACACAGATGTCAATGTCGTCTTGTGTTCGTTGGGTTTCCGACCATTTTGTGGGCTCACTGAAGGTGAAGTTTAAAGTTGCTTTTCGGACGTTTTAAAATCCATGCGATGTTGGAAAAATTTTGTGACGAATGTGGGCAATTTGATCGGTCAGATGAGATGCTCCCACTAACTTTCTGATATTGAGGTTGTAGCGCTTTGTACACCATTTTCTATTTCATGATTTTTGTTGTTATTCACATTCTTCACTTTCCTCAACTTCACATAAACAACCGACGTTTAAACCAGCTCAATCGAACTAATAAATAATCAAACTTCTCGGTTCGTGAGCCTTGCGTTCTCTTTGCGTCCAGTGTCGTTAATAGACAGATTTTTGATGAGATTGGAGCTCACTGAATCAACCGGTTATTGCGACAAAATTCCTTGTTTATCTGTCATTGGAAATGTCTCAGTTGTAGCGTCCAAGATTATTTAGGGACAACATGACAGATTATATCCATTGGATACTGCATTCGGTGTAGTGGAATTCTTAACCGACGTACCTTAACGAAATATTTACTTAGATCCACTACAAGGTGCGTGCACTGCTGACCTGTCTACTACCTTAATACAGCTGGTCATTGCCTTGGTTTCCAAAATATGTCTATCTTACTGTTTTTGGCCCTTTTTGTTGGCACTGAGGCGGCCTTGAAAACACGGTCACGTGTGTAACGCACCTTTCTGCCGTGTTGTTGGCGCCACTTTCGTTTTCGATTGACTAAGTCGTGCACATGTCTTACTGGGCCTTTGGCTCACGGTTGCTTCTATGTTTTTCTTTCACAGGTCTATCTTTGGAACACTTACTTTAGAAGATCGCTGTCTCCCGGTGTCTCCACGTTGCTCAAAGTTGGTTTTCGAGCGTTAAGGTTACACGAAGCCAAAAAGTCCGGCTTGCCTGCTACATGCATTTGACGGGAGTGTTTTTCCTTTCGCACACGAATTGTTGAAAAACTCTGATGAAATGAATGTGACCTGAAGTGTTGGTAAAATGGCACAAATGATGCTTCTAAGTCATATGCGGTAAACGGCATATTTTAGCTAACGTTACATCACCTCATACCAGGTAATGTTTAAGTGGTTCATTTCGGGTGATTCACTTCAGCACGTTTAATTAGCGTGGTGGCGAACGATGAGAGCACCTTCAGGAGAATATTCAAGTTGAGGTACCCGAAATTTGAAGATTATCTAGACGACTTGCGCAAATGTCAACGAGAAACTTGCGCAAGCTTTTTTGTTAACATTTCACAGACAGCGGCAAATGCTAAGAAACATAGAGGAGTAGAACTACCGCCAGGCTTCCCATATGGAAGTGTGGTGTACAAGTGTGTGCACTGTCCACGTCAGACAACACCCTCTAAAAGAGGATATTTTTGTTTATCTAATTGATGTAATAACCATTTATTGATTCGCAGACTACAGATGTAACGCTTCGTGGGTCGTACATTATCGTGTTGGCAGTTATCGCATCGAAAAGGCGAACCTGGTCAACTCACACGACTTTCAAGTTGGTTAGCCCGATGTATATCCCAGAAATAGAAGGTTGGCTAATCATGAGGAATGGCATGTGTGTGAGATGATGGAGCACTTTAGGAGTGCTCGGGAAATGGGGTTACACGCGAGCAATAAATATGGGGTTAGGTTGCGTCGACATGATTTAGGCAACCTATGCACTAGGCGTAACAAATTAGATGATCGCAATGAAATTATTAAGTTGCGAGACTCATTAAAAGTGGAAGGCAGCTATAGCTTCCAACTGGGGGTGATTGTGCTCAGGATCGTTATCTTTTACCCACAGATGCCTTTCAGCTGTGTCCTAAACATGGGAATGTTATCCTAAGGGATGCCACTCATCAGCAAAATTATGGCGGCTTCATACGATGACATGCGATGTTGGTAGATGTCACTGGAGTGAGTATTACGTTTTTTTACGCCTTGATGCCGAACGAGACCACTACCAGTTATGGGATAGTCTTGCGGCGCATGTTGAAAACGCTGCCTTGCATGTCTACCGTTCAAACCTTTATTGTTGACCGCTCTTCAGAACAATGGAGGGCAAGACGTGACGTGTTACCATAGAATGCAATAGTATTTTGTCGTTTTCATGCTGAAAATTATCCGTAGGGAGCAAAATCTGTCATAAAACAGCGAATTTATGAGGGATCCGGAAATATGAGGCAATATTTCGGTGGCCTCTTTTAAGAAACTGGAAATTATCAGTTTCTGAGACAGAAATGTTGACGAGCGTTGAAAAGTTTTTTTAACCGATTGTTAATGGGTTTGTCCTTCATTTCGCGCGAAGGTTGAAAATATTCGTGGTGGGTGTTGTTATTGCACTTATGCGTTTTCATGTGAAGTAT
>LUCH01007429.1:11609-24044 GCA_013368495.1 Paragonimus heterotremus | reverse complement strand
AATCGCTGAATCGCTGAATCGCCGAATCGCTGAATCAAGCTTTGTCTTTCTGATGCCCGTAACCTACAATAACAATGACAGTCTTGTACATAAAGAAAAGTACAAAGAATTAGAGGACCAGAAAACAACTTGCGTGCATGTTCAGTAATAAAATAGAGACAATCGTACTGAGATAATCACGCATACGTACACATCCCTACACACTCGTTTTCACGCAACCACTAATATGCATATGGTACACCAGCTATATGTTACTCTTATATGTAACTGCGACAGTTCAGTGACACTATTTCTGCGGCACTAAGAGAGTCAATGCTGCTCTTACTGCACACTGAAAAGAGGGTTTGCAGAGTGCGTACTCACACGACAGCTTACTGTTGTTGTGCAGAAGAAAAAAAAGAGATAAATTGAGAACGACGGACATGTCCAGGTGAAGCTCAATCCATTTGAAACCCCCGATATCCCAATACCGACACATGAACACACTGGTACTGAGATAGTCTGGAGCAATTTTCTTTTCTTTCTTCAGGGATAAATGAAAAGGATGACAAATCTAGGTTACCCTGAACAGCAAGCACAAATAATTTTTCGATTGGTACAAGGTAGTAAAAAGGTTTTTTCAACATTTGTCTAGCTCTGTTCTGAGCTCATGTACGCTGGAAACCTCCACGATCTTTGCAGGTAGTTGGTTCCACGAGTTGACTGCCCGGTCAATGAAAAAGTTAAACCTAGCTGCCAATCGTGGTCTTGTTTCTTGATAATGAACCTATGTCCTCTTGAATCCCTCTTCTTACCTATCACGAACAATAACGCCAAAGGACTTGTGCCGGTATGGCGGGTAGTTTCGTACACTTCAATAAGGTCTTCTCTTACCCGATTTTTCGATAATGAGAGTCGAGTAATGTTTTAAGGCTTGTAGATATATCATCCAATTTTTAAGCTCCGTTGTAGTATCGTCAAACGACTGCTCAACGGCAGGAAGAGCAGACTGACGTGCACAAAATTTGTATTGTATCGCAAGATCACTTTTATCAATTTGATCAACTTGCAAAGGTGATACAAAACGTTGTTTTACAGAAACGAAACATCGTTTGCAAACAAAAATAAGGAAATCCCTACAAGCGATCGCTAGAAGCGCTACCGACGACCTCAGCAGGAAGACTGTTCCAGAAGTTAACAACCCTGTATGAAAAAATGGCTGCCTAGGATAGGGTCGGGGACCAAGCTTGAAATCTTCCCGTTATGTCTTCGCCGACCGTCATCATCCGTTACAGTGAAGAACTGATCAACGAGAGCTACTCTAAAGTGAAATTGTGTGGAAATTAAATCACCGCGGAGTCATTGAAATTCAAGATCAAAAATTTTGAGTCGGAATTCGTGCGCGACATTTCTTAGGCCTGTAACCAGTTTGGTAACCACGCGCTGGACACGCTCAACACCTAGTATGTCTCCCTTCAGACCGGTATAAACGACCTGATAAGCATACTGGAGGAGCGGCCTTATAAGACCACGTGAAGCGTTTGCAACGCCTTCTTTTCTATGCGGGGGAAAGTGCGCATAATCATCCCAAGAGCGGCAAATCCTTTTCTCGCCGCCATCTCATGGTGATGCGCAAAATGTAAGTTAGACGGCAACCAGATGTCAAGATCTCCCTTCGGATCGAGTTTCATGATATCCGTTGTGCCGAGTGCATTCTGAACCAAAAAGTTGTGACAGAGTCCCCACTGTGGCGACCCTATTCGTTATTGTTAACTATGCTAGATTTACCAGTGCCATTTGTACTGTTTTTGTTTTTACCTGTTGTATGTACTTAAACATTTGTTTGAACGAGTAGAGATACGGACAACTACCCCGCGCACTCGAACGTACGACGCCGCTGCATGCACGTTTGTCGCTGCGCTCCGTAATCGTTTCGTTTTGGTATCGGCTTACGCTCGCGTTGACCTCGCAGTTGGACAATATACTCTTTGTCTACTGGCTGTGTTATTCTCAACCGGTCGTCCTCGGTTCGCGCGATCCTACACCACCGAGTGACATGTGCGCACTTACTG
This sequence comes from Paragonimus heterotremus, assembly GCA_013368495.1. Classification (NCBI taxonomy): domain Eukaryota; kingdom Metazoa; phylum Platyhelminthes; class Trematoda; order Plagiorchiida; family Troglotrematidae; genus Paragonimus; species Paragonimus heterotremus. Next base: position 21,993 of record LUCH01007429.1, on the reverse strand, counting down.
TCATTTAGTGGGAGACTCCGAGTGTCCGACCAACGCACAATTGCGTCAGGATCAATCTGTAGTGCACTGGGATCAGTGGCATTCCAGATTTTTAGGTTATTGGCGTATAGGAGGGCGTTGCTGGAAATGCCATTCGGAAATCCGCTGATGTAGTTCAGAAATAACAGAAGACCTAATACTGGCCCTTGAGGAACTCCCGCGGAAGTGAATGAGGAAGATGAATGTTCTGATCCGGTCTTAACCTTAAACGTCTTATTATCGAAGGAAAGTAAAAATCCAGCGAAGAACCTCTCCTTATATACCATAGACTTCCGGTCGGCTTTTCAGGGGGCCGTGTCGGACACGGTCAAGAACCCTGGCAAAGTCAAGGAAGATAATATCTAATGCGAGACCATTGTCTTCGGTCTTCGTCAGATTATCAATGAAAATAAGCATATTAGTCAGGCATGACCAGTTAGGAAGGAAGTCATACCGAGTAGGAAAAAAGATGGTTGGGTAAGAAGTGTTTGGTGATGGCGCGCTCTAATAAGCGCTCCATTATCTTGCACGGAGTACTAGCGAGGCTGATCAGCCGATAGCTAGCCGGAGAGTGCCGGTCACCAGCTTTAAACATAGGCGTGACCGTCGCCGCTTTCCATGAAATAGGAAGAATGCCAGTCTGGAGTTTCTGGTTAAACAGCTTATGAGAAGATTTCGCCAGACTAGCAGCTGCTTCTCTAAGGATTCTGGGACGGATCTTGTCACGACCTGCTGCACTTAATGAACTGAACTTGGATATAGGATCTTCAACTTTTAGCACAGAAAACAGCGATAACAGGTGGTTTCTAGAATTTCCGTAACGGAATTATAGGGTGCTAAACTGGAGGTGCGACGTTGTAGACTGCCGCGCAGTAATGTATAACTAACTCGGCCATAACTGGGGAGTCGGTTGAGGTCTCCCCGTCTGACAGTCGCAGAGGAAGGGCGGGAGGTTTATTCTTTCTTAGTCGTCGCGTGTACTTATATAAGATTTTTTCCACGGGCTCCGATAAGGACCTTTTTTGTAAGAGATTGGTGTGCTCACGGATTTCCCGTCTACACCTACTTCGAACGATGTGGAATGCTCATAGGCCCCCCGTATTTCCCGTAAGCTTATGCTCCGCGGAAAAATGGGATCGGTCATTAAGAAGACGACGTATTCTGCGCGGAAGAGGTGGCCTTTAAGAAAAAGTGCACGAGTTGTGAAGTACAAAAGCGTTGTCGTTTCTCTGATACGCGCCTTAAAACACCCAATATCTGTGGTCCGCTGAGTCATAATCAGTTATAAGTGAACTCGGGAAACTTCTCAGCCCGCTGAAGTCAGCCCGATTCAAACTACAAACTGTAGACTTTTTTGCTGATTTTTGTAACCAGTAGCGGACAATATCGGCGATGATCAATGAGTGATCACTTTGTCGAAGTGGAGGGTCACTGGTCACTCTGTCTTCCATGTGGCTCTCGTTTACGATGACTAGGATGAGCAGAGGGGGAGGCTGACGAGAGCAATATCCTAGTCGGGACGTTGGCCTGCTGTGTGCTCGCCATTCGTCGTATCAGCGGAGGTGAGAGAGTCGAGAATCCGCTCTCACAGTCATGATGAGGAATCGATGTTCGCTTAATCTTAGGTGCATTAAAGTTACCCACAATAGACAGATGAACAAAGCGTTAAAGCGCATGTAGCTGTCTATATTTACGTGAACAGTGTCGTCGTCGGAGATGTCATGCAGAAGAACGATAGGTAACCTCCACAATGAGTGAATCATGGCCATTTAACTCTCGGCGAATTCACAGAGCGTCATATTTATCAGAGAAGTGAAACCTACAGTAACAACGGATGTCGTGGGACATTTCTGGGGAAAGCTGCGGAGCCTTCCATTCTCCCTCGGGCGAAGTCAGCTCGGTAAACTGAATACCCGGGGACACTCAATTTACTCTCACTGATCTCACCTGTCAGCCAGGTCTCCGTGAAAGCAAAATATGTAGGGTTGCGTGTCCTAAGTAGGCTATCTGATTTTAGGCACGTTATTGAACACACTCCGACATTTCGTATGCATGCACTTAAGGGCTACTTCCTCACTTGACTCGTCGAGAAAGCGGAGATGAGTGTGCACTGAAGAGCTTGAGGATGTAAAACTAGAATTGAGTCGAGTGGTGGCGTTGGACTCGATCTGATCTGCCGTGTTATTCTGGCAATCCTCCTTTGAGGCTGCGGCCGCGTATGTCAGCGTCCCTACAGGGCGCTTGACTGGTATCTTCTGGTCGAAACTTGCGACCCCTGCGCCTTTGTTAGATTCCACTTTTTGGGAGGGTGTTTGAAAGTTTTCATCCATGAGAAATTCGACCGTCTTTCGCAGGCAGTAGTGTTTGAGAGCGGGCGATATGTGCAGTGTTGTGTGACGGCCGATAGAAATACCCAGTGAGGCGGGCCAAGTGGGTACTTTTTGAATCACAGGAGGCGACCCCAACAGACTGTCTCCGCTCCGAATTCTTGGGAGAAAGAATCTTCTACTGGAGCGTTCGGAGGGTTTTGGAATAGGCAACTCGAAAAACAGTTTTTGTGAGATCTCGGTGTCTTCAGCACATGTGTCCGTGCTTGGGGCGTCGGTCGTTGGAACGGCGAATACAGAACCGGCGTCCCCGCTTCCACCACTCACACACTAGCCTGAATTAACACTTCGATTGCAGAAACTGCGACCGCGGTCTTTAGTCGTACCTTCCGATATGCCATAATTTTTGAATTAATTTTAGCCAGCTGCTCCTGTCCAAAACCTCCATGCTGAAGGCGACCAAAATACATGCCCTTCAGGTGGCCACTGGCGGACTTCAAAGCCACTGTTTTCCCATCACCGTCTCTGGATTGAGCAGACCTATTAAGATTGCCCAAAGTTCAAGTGAATTTTTCTTTGTTTACGCGCGCGGCTTGCTCGCGAGTACCAGGGTTATGACATCCAGAAGAATGACGATGCTGAGCTGACTTGGCCAGCTGGGTTGGAAATATTGTGTAGAAGCGGCCCTATGAAGCAACTCTCCTTTCTCTGATGTCTTTACTTGTCAGGTTAACTGTAGCCCCCCTCTATGTGTGTTTAGCAGGGTAACTGCCATCTTGGCGATCGCAATAGCAGGGAGAGCAAGCGATGTCTACTCACTGCGATGTTGGAGTTCCAGCCTCATTTAGGACAGAGCTCGTTGGTACCCTTCTTATCTCTGCCCCACGGGAAACAGAAGGTACATAGCCCAGAAGACTCTCTGATTTGCAGCCGCAGGTGTCCCGCGTTGCTCCACTTCTCGTTGAGCATGCATGACTAATCAGCGGCAAAGCGACGCTTTGGCTCTCGTCAAATATGCAACTCATGGAGATGAAGAGATAAGCAGCCTGTAATAGTGTTCGTTGAAGCCAGTACACTTTAACTGATACCATTTCTGGCAATGTTAGTACTGCATGCTGTTTTGTGCGGAGTTTGCACCCGTACCTGCCGCAAATGCTCACTGCCCCGGTTAGTGTCTGCTGAGTCTCAGCATCACTAGATCCAACGGGAGTCATTGTCGATAGGAACAAGCACCATACATTACAAAACAGTTTTCGGTAATTCAAACAATCGACACGACAAAGTGTGCAAAACGGATACTATATAACCCAAATTAAACAATACGTATTGAGGTAGTTCTTAATTCACTGGCGAATAACGAAACTTTCATGTAGCTTGTTTAATGCACCAACAGAGCAAAAATATGAGTAGACATTAACGGAGAGAAAACCTTAATCAGATTTCGAGTCATACGCCATCGTGAAGCAGAGGGGGAGACTGATAATCTCTGAGTTTCCCCCGGAATATTTATGAAATTTCATCTTAGATAACTCAAGGGTCGGAGCTGATACAACCTCTTCTGGCAGCTTGTTCCAGAAGCGGACTATTCGGAGTTAAAAGGAATGATGCCGGCAAAGCAAACGGTAGCGTTGGTGCTGAAGAAGTAAACTCCTCTCTCTTGAATCCGGACGTTCAATTCTGAGTAATTCTACTGAGCAGCAGTGGCTGGAGTCGTTCAACATATTGTAGGCCAGTATGGTATTTTGTCCCATCCGTCGAAACTCGGGGTTGAATAGATTCAAACTTTGAAACCTGCTGGGATGACCCAGGCAACGAAGGTCTCTCACTCGCTCAGCAATCCCGCGTTGAAATTTTTTAAGCAATAAGCTACCTTCACGGGGAGAAGTGGAACAGGACTGAATGCTTACCTCTGGTAAAGGGCGAACTAGGGTAGAATAAATGGGAACGAAGTTCGCCGGGGTTGGGCATCCCGAGTCATGTTTGATGAATCTAAAACATTAGTGGCCTTGCGTGCCGTCACCTTGCGGTTGGCTGAATACCTAGGTTCTGAGTGAAAATCGACCCTAATTCATTCTCCTGTCCGGACACACAAAATCTAAAATTATCGAAGTGATATGAGGTCGCAGTGTTATGGTGAAGCCTCAGGACCGCACGCTGCCGTATTCAGAGGCGTTTTGCTTAACCTACGCCACTTACACAATATGTTGATTTCCGGCTGTAGAATGGTTTTATCGGAGGGGTCCCAAGTAAAACTTCGAAACATTCGGTCGTTCGCATACAACACAAGGCTTAAAGATAAACGTGGCGATATTTCATTGGCGTGCATGGTGAAAAGCAACAGTGCTAAAATTGTCCCTCGCAGCCTCTCACTACGGGCATTCGGATTGTTGAGTAAGTGCCATCAACTTGGAGAGGGAACATGCGTCCACTCCGATACGCCTCCAACCCTCCAATTCTATACCACCGCAGTTCCGAAAGTAGCATACTGTGGCTTACCCTGTTGTAGACTTTTGAAAAGTCCGGCAGTGTGATATTCAGTCGGTCCTCAGAATCAGTTGCTTTAGTCCGCTGTTCATGAGCAGCTACTAGGTTTGTGACGCTTGAGTCGCTCTAACGGAAACCGTAATTTTGAGGGGTTACCGCCACCCATTACCTCTTAACAGGTACTGAGGGAAGAATAGGGTCTGTGTTAAGAAGCCAAGTTACGCTTACCGCCTTTGTGAGGCGCCATTACTTCACACTGCTTTCACTCAGAGAATTGTTCATCTTCATTGTAGGGTCTCCGAATCAGGTCAATTGCGACCACACCTTGGCAGTCTTGGTGACATGTTTTCAAAAACTCCAGACTTGTTAGGTTTCGGGTTTTTAAGTTTAGCAGGAACACTGGTATAACTACAGTCTACGTCGTTGAGGTCAAACAGGATATTTGACGAAGTGGTCCCAAATGTGACCGGCAAGGTGGTTGTAGTGGCAATTTCCGGGAACACCTTTCCAAGTGTATCGGCAGCAGTGGTTTTCGCCGCCTCCTGGTGGTCGTAAGTTTGGCCGAATCAGTAAGCAGACTAGGAATACCTGTTTACACCGAAGCGTTCTTTGACAATTGTTTCTAAAACCACGGGTTTTCTTCTCAGTTACTGCAATTCAAAGTTGTCACTACAGACAGCTTCGGCACACTTGTTTCTTATAAGCTGATACTGACTGCAATCCTCCAAGGTCAACGTTAACCTGAATTGCACCCTAGCGTGAAGCTGGTCGCACGTGATTCTTTCCGTATAGCTACCAATATTACGGGATGGCTTATTACTTTTATTGTTTCCATGTAGTGTCACTGGTGAACTAATTGTAATACCAGAATACTTTCGCGGAAGATGAAGATGGTAAGCTCTGAAAGACCGTTGGAGGGTAGTTGTTCGCAACTACGTTAACCCCCTTGAAGTTGTTGCGTGACATTGTACAATAAACTATCACCCTGGAGGAGGCACAAATAAATCGGAAAAAATCAAAGCGTGATCACTGCAGCGTATATGCATTTAGTTACTGAGACTCCCGGCCAAACCACGCTTGTTTATGAAGACCCAGCCTAAAGTTAACTGTGAAAAACCCTGGCGCCATCTGGTGGGACCCATCACATTTTTAAATAACCTTGATTCAGTAGTAGTTCGTAGATACCCTGCGGAAGAAGTGTCCCTACCGGAGTGCACGTGTGCAACTGTAAAACCAATGTCCAGGTGAGTAGAATCTCCTAGTGTTAAATTGCTACCTGAATTCACTTCAAAAACTGTGTAAAGTAGCGGTTAGCTTGCCGTCGTACGGTGTGTCATTAGCGGGCTGCCAGTATGCAGTGACTAAGTTGAGGGGCTCAATAAAACAAAGAAGTATGCGTACCCGAATGAACTCGGGTACTGGCCGAAACATTGGATCGTTAAATTTCACATGATCCATAAGATTAGACTTACCCAGTGCTATTCTGTCAATCCCATTCCTCCTTAAAACGTCTACTTTCGGCAGGCTCACTCCTACGTCCCTTATATCTGAGTCAGGCCAAGCCTCTGTAATCGCCATAATGTCAAATTTCTCACATACGTGAAGTACCCTCAACTCTGAAAGCTTAATTGTTAAACTTAAAATGCTCGTGCGCACGCAACTACAGTCACTTTGGTCAATTGCAAGTGCCCCAGATATTAAAATTCGACTGTCTGGAATCGTGACAAGTTAACAGGTGACTACTGTTAGTGTGAGTGCGATTTTAGTTGCAAAGTAACTTCAGCCGACTCCCGTGCAGTCGATTAAGGCAAATTTTTGAGGGAACTCGTTCGTTGAGATCACTACCTGCTGAGACACTAACTGCTGTTTCCAGGGTTGGAATTAAAAGTCGCAATATTCCACGTTGCCTCTTTTTTTCTAGGAAGTGTTCTGCAAACCAGAATGTCTTCGAACACACTCGAGTTGTGACACTGCCATGCGTTCGGACCCATATCGGGCATGTCAGCCTTGAAAACTTCAACTCTCGGCAGTTTTGGCGCGTCTAGCTGGGCAAGGTTGGCAGGTCCTGGCATTTTTGTTACTCTGGTACAGATAATATCCCTCACTAAAGGCTTATATCTGGCCAGTCGCCATGGGGAGAGGTCGTCATCTGGAGACTATGTCAAAGTAGACAGCTCTGGCAATCCATTTGTGACTAGACTTCGGTCACAGTTGTCAAAAGAAATCCACTGACTCCCTTCTGCTGATTCTTTTCACGTGTGGAAGGTCAGCTTACGGGTATGTGGGTCATTCTAGGAACTCGAAGTGACTGTGCTCTTGTGAGCGCTATTTCAGTGTGCTGAAGACTTTCAAAGGTTGACTTCAGTAGGCGAGAAGATTGCGTCAAAGCAGCCGACCTAGACTCCGAGGGCCGTTGCAGCATCCCTCCAATCTTTTTGCGGTACATAAAGCGCAACACAACTGGTCGTCATGATGTTCACGTCCAATCAGTGATGTTGCTAGCGATTCGGAAAGATAAAAAACAACGAAAATTCACGGGGTATCACAGAGCTTTGTGATTGCCAATGATGAACCGATCCCCAATGTCTGTAGGGCAGCTCCTGTTACTATATATTCTGCCTCCTGCATTTATTATATCGAGAGCCTCTAGTCACCTGGATAGTGACCTTTTGACACCAGACGGTTTAGCTCCACCGGCTCATTTGCTCCTTCTTGTCGCCTGTACGCTCTGATTAATACTGGAATCCTCAACAATGCTACTGAAGTGATAATGATCAACATCGAGATGAGTAATCACCGTGGTCTCTCCAGTTGGCTGTTAGACCTCACCGGTTCCGGTTAGAGCCATTACGCTCACAGGCGAAACTGAAAGTTTAGGAACCGCCGTGGCAAGTTTTACTGGACTAGTCTGAAAATAGACGTCATTCGCCAAGGGTTTGGTTTGTCAGTAGGCGTTACAGTTTGTGATAGGACGGCTAGAATTGTGACCGGAACCATTAGCCGGACATTCCTCAGATGGGAGTACGTTGACTTATGTCTTTTTTTTACAAAGTCAAACGAATCGTTGAGCTACTGATGGGTAGTTTGGCAGATTTGATCATTTAGAAGAGATAAGGCAGAAGTCCAGAGTTTTCGTAAATGGATCTCTTCTAAAACGAGGCAGTCATCTATGTCGTATTGACGTTTTATAAAGCCAAAGTGTGACTTGGTGTTCGTATACTATGTAAGTACAATGTTGTCAACCTTCACGGCATAATCCGTGCTTGCTTCAGTTCACAGAGTTAGTAAATTTAACATAGTCTGCCTTCATTTTTGCTGGCTACCCGAAATTTGCGGCTTCGGGGAGCCAAATACGGGAAAATTAACTTGAACGTTTACGGTTTTCGCCAACGGACAAGCAAATAAAACAACCCTAACCTTGTTGCCGGGACCCGAACAGTGGTAAAGACACTGGACACGGCGCAAGTTGCAACAGTGAAACCGAAGGTAACCAATGGAGGCTTGCTGATTGGATGTGAGTGAAGCAATGGAAGTGGAGACTGAAGAGCATGCAAACGGAGAGTGTCAGATTCCGTTTGTCCAGCTTCTTGCACTTTTTAGCTCCAGGGATCTCACTGTTCTGCAGCAAGTGGAGAAGACAAAGCTTGGTTTCCTTTCATAGCAGTATTACCTTGGTATTCAGTACGACGTTGGCCGGATAATCGTGGCAACTCCTCCGACTGGTGCGCAGGGTCACTGCTGCTTTCATATTTCCTTGCCCCCTTAATGTTACCATCGCCGCCTCCAGCAGTCCATGAACAGGAAAGTAACCCATATAAGACAGGTTGTAAAGGATCATTAGGTACACGCTAGAAGAAAACGAGAAAAAGAAACTTGTACTGAGCTCACCTCCGGCGACTCCAAGCTCACCTAATCTTATGACATAGCAATCGTCTCACTAGTACCAACTCACCAACTCACGCTAAATCTTCGACGTGAAGTTACCACGAACTTTTAACATCGACGTCAGTGTGTTGGCGTGATCGTCGTGGTTTCACTGAAAGGTGCGTAATGAAATCGCGTCATCTTCAGTAATGTAAGCTGTGAAAGTGTCTGCTTGCACTGAGCGCTTGATGACTGTCGTGTAGCTGATGAAATGTCGGTGGCCGTGCTTCCTGTTTTGAATTAGTTCATTCTTATTGACCGCCCTTCCCACATTGGAAGTCTTGGTAGTAATTGTGAGCCCTAACTGTAAAGACCATCACGACCATTCAAGTTACGTGGACGACGGATTTTTTCGGCAACAGTTAAATTCTGATATCGTTCGCTTGTCGAAGCTTGTTCCCGTGCGGGTTGTTAATCCTTATTTCTTCCTACCGGACCTTCGTTCAGGTGTAACGCGGTGTCGCCTGCGGGGGTGATGACATCAAAGTGGTAGCCTTTGGTTTTCAGTGCAGTAGCCACCACGCCTCTATTCTTTTGATCCATTTCGTCGGACGTAACTGGTGAAATGGGTTCACCAGGGATTGCTCTCATCAACCCCACGTAGCTCAGCATATCTAGACACTGCAAAATGTGGTAACTAACTTACACACGATCACACGCCTCTAAAAACTGTAAAACAGGCAATAAAAGAGGGACTCAGCCAATACGAAACACGATGTGTTACAGAGCATAGTTGGCTAGCCACCAGTTCCTTTCTCGTGGAAAGTCGCTTCTTCTCAGCACGATGGCCGTCACATCTGTACTTATACATGTACCTCCCTTTACTTTTTCCCTTTATGTGTATGTAAGACGATTGTAGAATCTGTCAGGATTCACGGCTATACGCAGTCTATCGAAGCGGTTGTAAACCTCTTGAGTCAGGGCAGAACAAGAGGGAGTGTTGAAGGTTTACTCAGATAAAACTGGTTCTGTGCATAAGTAGGCAACGGCTAGCAAATTATACAACTTACAACCAAGTGAACTCTGTCAGCAAATACAAACCAGTAACACGGTAGCGTAAACAGTTAAATGCGGCGGTACAAAACAAACAAAGAGCGAGTTCAAGGGAAAGTTCATAGTGTCGGAGCAGGGTTGGTTACGTGTAATAATGTAAGAAACGTTCGGCCAGTAATTAATAGTCAATACAGGAGTATATATGTGTAGGACCTACAGTACGATAGTTTGACCAATGGGGTATGGGTATGGGGATCAGTTGAGATTGTCATTGTGCACACGGCCCTCAACGGACGGTTAGTCGAGTAATAGGGTCACTGAGCTGGGTGTGACAGTTCCGTGGTTCGATCCTCCAGCTGTCATTTTGCCATCCAACTATCAGTTTCAGTTGGGGTGATCCGAACACTACTTCTATTGATTCTGGCCAGAATCTACATCTACTCTACGCTGCACGATGAACATCAAGCCCTCACGAATGGAGGATTTAAAACTAGTTAGTTGGGGATGTAGTTTCGGGGTACCAGCTTACAATAAGCTGAATAGGTATCACACATTACAGTGACTTCGATGACTGCTGTGTAGTTGAGTCATGATGCCTGTCGTTAGCGTTATTGTCATTGATGAGGCACTTGCCATCT
>LUCH01007429.1:0-11509 GCA_013368495.1 Paragonimus heterotremus | reverse complement strand
GACCTACAGTACGATAGTTTGACCAATGGGGTATGGGTATGGGGATCAGTTGAGATTGGCATTGTGCACACGGCCCTCAACAGGCGGTTAGTCGAGTGGTAGAGTCGCTGCGCGGGGTGTGACGGTTCCGTGGTTCGATCCTCCAGCCGTCATTCTGCCATCCAACTATCAGTTTCAGTTGGGGTGATCCGAACACAACTTCTATTGATTCTGGCCAGAATCTACAACGATATATCTACCTTACGCAATGTTCTCGGCTTATTTAAGTGTTTCAAATTTGTATGGGTGATGTCAAGTTGTTTAAGGATATATGTATTACCTCGATGTGACTGCCATACCACCTCCAGCTTATCAGCAACGAACTCAACAGGTATCTTTTGGATCGCATTTACACAGACATACTAGGAACCTCCGTTTCATTTTTGTTCACGCTGGGTACAAGTTATTTAGTGCACAACACTAAATGACGGGTCACATGTGTGCAAACCTATACGAATGCAGGTGTAGTATGCACATATGCATGCCGACTTACAGAAGATGTATGCGATTGTACATATGGGTGGGAATTGATTATTAGGGGGGCTGTGACATATGCAGTAGTACGTATGGTTGGACATTGACGAGTACTGATGCATTCATTCAGCTTGCAAACTGAAGTGTTCCTATGTGTGTGTGATTTCTTATGAGGAGGGCCAAAAGTTCTGTGGGCGTAGGCACCTGCCGGTGCTGCCCTCCTTAATTGTGGCTGGGTCATGATAGGGCATCTTTTGTTGGAATCATAAAACCTGAAGTTGGAGAGTTGAAAGCTTCGGGCTAATCGGCGCAAGAATCTGGATATTCTGGCTTTTCCCCGTCACTTGTCCTTTGCAACGAATTGAACTGAACTGAACTAAATAATCGCACTGCTATTAAGTCACCTGTATTTGGTCGTGATCATGTGAGTCGTTCGTCTCGAAACTTGCAAAATCGATTACCTCAACATCAGAGTGCGTTGTTGTTTCTTTCCACTTAATTTTTTGAATAGTTTTCTTCAGTCTTAGCAACTTGTTGATGAGAAACTCGTCTTCATGACCATCCTTTTGGATGCGACTCGGATCTTTAGCCATCCCACGACTCATAGGCGTTCGTCGCATCACAGACGCGACTATTCGAGATCCAGACTGTCGTAAGAGTTTGCGAGTTAACTACGTCCAGCTCAAAGAATCTCTAGATATCCGGGACTGACACTACCAAACAAAACAGAAGGTGAATTATACGCACACCCGTTAAAAAAACGGAACGGAAACAATCACACTTAAATGGACACGCCTATGGACAAGTTCATCTTCACATATCCAATAACACCCATTAAGTTCATCAGTTGTACGCGTCACGCTCAAACGTGTCCGTACACATATATACATATGTACGTATACGTACACATATGTACACACACATATGTACTTCTGTAACAGTTCGACGGTTTAACGCCAGGGGATGCAATATTCTTTTAGTTTCGTACAGAAAAGACGATATGCAGTACACGTTCATGTGTGAGGGATTGCCAATGAATGGCCATCAAGATGAAACCTCCACTTCCTGCTTCACCGGCAGCCACCTGAAATACCTCATAGAAAAACGCTCAAATTGGAGTTGTACTTAAGAATGAGTGAAATAAGAGCAAGGATTTTACATGAAAATATTTTTAGTGGTCGAGGCTAATTGCCGAATGGACTAAGTAAACGCGGATCTAGCACACCAGGCTATCGGTGGTAACAGAAATGAGCAGACGAAACAAAATAGTCACAGGTTTCCAGAAAGTTACAGTAATCAAAGGATTTGACTCGTAGGAAGTGTTCACAAGTGTTCAGGACGATCACCACAATATTCCAAATCACCAGTATCCGGAAGTGGGGAATATTACGTAGTTGCCGCGGACTGCTGAAGCGCGATCAGAGATGCGGCGATGTCCGTAATACAACGGAGCTAGAAAATTGGATGGTGGATCCGTGTAGTATCGTCAGACGACCGCGCAACACACAGGAGATCAGACCGGTGTGCAAAAATTTGTACTGTATTTCAAGGTCATTTTGATCAAGTTGAACAGCATGCAAAGATGAAACAAGGGGTTGTTGTACGGGAATGAGGCGTCATTTTTGAATAAAAATAAGAAAATCTCTGCGCATTTACTCAATTAGTCACCTGGGAGTAACAAGTGGCAACCCCCTGTGATCATCCTTACTGAGGTAGTCCGCTATCTACTGGTGAGCAAATATAGGATCGTACAACAATCATCTTTCACTACACCACCTGACATGGCCAGTTTTATGTATCTCAGAATGAATTCGTCTGCTCTGTAATTTATCAATTTCTTTACTACTTGCCGGCGGTTTTGACGTTATCACATATGTATTACCGCCAAATATCCCTTTTTGTATCCTGATCAGCATGAGCATCGTTTTTAATTAAAAGTCTACGTATAACCGTTTTATTATTGCTATCTCAGATTTTGTTTCGCATTTGCCACTCGGCCTTATCTAGCAGCCGTCATGAGCTAATGAGAAATCAGAAGTTATGGAGTATAATAACAAAATGTGAAACGCACGTAGTGTTGAACGGAGGCGACTAATCTCAGATATTCCGCAAGGAAAGCATGAGTATACGGTGGAAGGCCTTTGTTATTTATGAAGGTGCACGATAAATCAACAGTCCGCCTCCTGTGCATCTCCACCAGCAATATTAGAGTTGCAGACCTCTACTCGGAAATATGCCAGACGATATTGCTTAGGTCTAAGTAGTGACTCAGGCGTACTATGGGAGGTTTTTGTAACAGTAGTTCATATCAGCAAAATAGGAAGGATATTCACCCGCGCCTACATACATAAAGCTGCTCACTTTTTGACAGGGGCACACACAACACCCTTACACGCACGCAAATTACATAGATTTACATATACACCAGAATTGGACAACATATCAAGTCTAAATTGGATAAGCAAACATTCGATTCCAGATCTGGTCTGGTTTGTGCTTTAACGTTAAGACGGTTGAGGCTTCGAGAACGTATGGAGGGAGGTTGTTCCAAGCTTTCAACACTCTGTGGGAGAAAATTGAAGTGCGGATTCCCCCACTTGTTCCATCGTTGTGGATCATTACGTGATGCCCTCTTAGATGCTGCATCCTCGTCAGCTAAAAGTAAGCAATAGCTGGTATATCAATAAGACCTTCTAGAGACTTGAAACCGTCTAACGAGTCTTCATGTGGCCGCCTTCGTTTGGGTTAGAATAGGCTGACGGTTTTCAGCCTATTAGTACAGTCTGGAGACGTCATGTTTCGTACAAATCTGGTAGTTAACTTCTGCACGCATTCGGGGCATTGTTTATCTATCTGTAGGCTTGCATTCCAGGCCTGAAGTCAATACTCTAAACAAAGCTTAACAAACGTTTCGTGCGGCGGAACCGGTGACCTTGACCGCCCAGTTCAGATGATTCCCATGAGCTAAAATAGTGAGCCTCTTGTCCCTTTTGCTACCGAAGCGTTTCCGGACGGTCCAGGTTCTGTGTGGCGACTGAGGACTTCATCACAGGTAGTAGGCGGCTTACCTGAATTAAGCGAGGGCCAACTGTGATAATACTGTACTGCGACAAACCGAAGAACAGGGTTCAAAATCAAGGCCCCAGATTAAACCAGAGCGAATCAGAAACTTCCGTGTACTTCTGAGGTGGCTTCCCCGAATAGCGTCTTCTTTAAAGGACAAAATAAAGTGAAAGAGAAATAGATCAATAACGATGAGTTGCAATCAACAATAAAATGTCAGTGTGTCACCCCAGCCTCCAGTTATATTTTCGAGTTCAGGAGAAGGGAATCAAGCATACAACAAGCTTTTATCATTCAGACAGACAACGAACAGACAAGCGGAAAACAAGCCGGAGATTAGCCAATTACTCAATTACGTAGTCGACGATGAGCTCTCACACCGTTCAACGTTCCGCATTTCAAAAGTTGCATTTTGATGATTCTCTTCGAGGTGACCAACCAGTCTCCGTTTAAGTGATTGTGTAATGCGTGATTGCACTACCGTTACCTGTAGTGAATCCTATGGGCTACAAACACTCACCAAGATACGTTGTTCCCCTCGCAGAGGACGTGGACGCTGGTGTTATAAGTTCAACGGGTGGCCGAGCAAGCTGTACAGAGGGGCTACTGTGAGCACGTATTGACTTGGGTGAAACTCATTGTACAGGACTTTGTAAAACAATCCCAGCCTTCAACGGCACATGGAGATTGCAGAATAAACGGGCCTAGTGTACGCAGTCGATCAGGGTAGGGTTTTTATTCGATCCGTGCACTGGATTCCTGGCTTTTTGCCTAACCCTTTACAACATATCAATGTTCCTTTTCAAGAAAGTAGCATAAGCCCAAGCATTGAAATTTAGATGGGAGCTGACACCAGTGGCAAGCACTTGCAGAAGTCTCCTGTGCGAGCTGGCCTAGCAAACGGCCGGCAGTCTTATCCTTTTAGTGGCCCAGCTGATCACGGCTATCAGGTATGCGGACATCTTGTAAGAGACCCTAAACACAGAAAACAGGGAGGAGACAACTAATAAAAATTACTTGCGAAAAGCCCAGATATGTGCCGCGAAAAAATAGCGCCAATGGCAGATGCCGGGGAAGTAGACTGTTTCTAATACACGGCTGGGTCATCTTAGACCGCTTCTAGTCACACCTGGCGACGGAAAGTTTCGAGATCTCCTGTTGGTTAAGTCCCAGGAAGTTCCTCGCGCAATATTGGCAAGAAAAAACACGCAAACACGTACAGCACTGTAAGCTACTGATGCAGCCATAAGAGAGTCTATTGGCAGGAACCATGACTGAAAAGACCACATGTCACAAAAATTCAACACGAAATTATGTTGCCATCGACAACTTAACTACGACGGTGAAAATCGCCTCCCATCCCCAAAACCTGTGAACCGATCCTCTGAAGCAAGACTGCGGCTGATTGGAGGCGACCATTAACCTAAGCCGTCCCACGTCCAGTTTACCGGAGGATGAAGGGCATGCTGGCGAATGTTTACAGTAACACTGGCGGTTCTTAATAAACCTGCCTATAGCGAACAGAATCAAACGCTTCTTGGAAGTCTTCGTTTCATATTCGCCTCTCAGAAAAATCAACAAAAAATGATAGCAAAACAGGTTATTGCAAAACGGTAGCCCAAGTCTGCACAAAACAGTCATTTCAACCTAAGGCAGTGCGCATTGTTTGAACGAGAGAGGTGTATACAATTATTTCCAACGGTCCATGAGATGACCATACCAAACGGTCGTGGACTGATTTGTTAGCAAACACAACGCGCGTGGAACAGCCGATGACGCATCACGCGGAAGTATACTCTCTTCCTCCGTAATCCGAGGCCATCCAGCCCATAAGCGGTCTGGAAGACGACGGTGGCGCTGAGGTCGATGCAGGGAAAAGTTTGCGGGGGGTTGGGATCATTCGTGGATGCGCCGCGTATTTCAGGGGGGCGTCGCGGGTTCGAGGTTTCCTGAGTTGAACTATCATGACCTGGATGACATCGCAAATTTCACCCGCCTTACACTTGAGACTGTACAGTTTTTCCGTCAATACTTGTGACAGTGGAGGGTTGCTATGCGCTTCCAGCGGGCAGATACACGAGAAAAGAATCAGACTCAAGCACCTGTCGGCTTTTATTCTGCATATGCAAAGGTGTCTTATTGGTTCCCGTCTAGCAGCCACTTCCACTGGAGACCCCGTGGAGTAAATCCGGTCGAGTACGAGGAGGACAACCAAGCATGGGTTCGGTGGAGCTGTTGCTGGTAACTTCGTCGACCAGATTCCGATACGAAAATATGGGCGCGATTTGGAAGCATGCCCAAACAAATACTAGGCTGTTTCCATGGCATATTTTCTGCTGTCTACACAGGAAGCTCAGTCAGGCAGTTCGAAACGGGATGATAAGGTATCGTCGTAATGTGCTTTATTCCTTTCGAAGTAATGAAGTCTGTAAATTTGGCGCTGGTAAACAAAGCTGTAGGCCGTCATAGTTATTTCTGGTAAATTAAATATTACGAAGGTGGTGCGTAATTTGATCATTGCGGTAGTCCTTGTTGTTGTTGGGATGACGTGAACGTCATTTCATTTAGAATAGGCATCCAAGATCAGTAAAATCATTTGACCTCCAAATAGACCAAAATGTCTCAAAGGATTCGCTCCCATGGTGTTTCTGACCCTTTTTGTGAATGTAGCAGTAATTTGGAGGCTGCATTTTGATTTTCTTTGCGTGCTGCACATGAATTAACCACTGACATAATGTTACCATCTAACGTGGGTCACCATATGTAAAAACCGGATTACGATCTCATTTTCACGATGCTGGGTGAGCATCATGGAGTTCATCAGCAATACGTGGTTGCTGCCTCTTAGGGATCACCACACGTGCTCCTCGAAACAGACTTCTATGTTGAAGACTTGACTCAGTCATTCTCGATCGGAAAAGTACAAGTTCGTCAGGTGTCTGTTCTGAATATCCTTTTTGCACATACCGCTTGACTAATTCTAGCGCAATGTCTATCTGCTTCTAGTCGTACATCCTTCGACAGTTGAAACGTTGAATAGGACGCACAAGTTCTTCGGAGATAAATTCTGTGGACGGTGTATTTGGTAGTGGCAACCTACTTAAGACATCGGCAACGTCAACGAATCGTCCGGGAGATAATGGGATTTTATAGTTGTGAGCAGATAAGATGAGAGGCCAGTGAATCATCTTCAGGCAAGCCACTGTTTGTGTCGTTCAGCCCTCATACAACAACGAACTATTAGTAATAACAACGAAATAATAATAGATAAAGTAAAAAACAATGGGTGTGTTTCGCAATAGTTGCCAACCGTCGGCGAGAAGATATTGGAGGAACCGTTTCACACCGAATATGATAGCCAGAGCTTCCTGTTCAAGCTTTGAGTAACTCCTTTCTGATGTGCTCAATGTCCGGGAGCATTAAATGATGGGACGTTGTGATTCATCAGGAAGCTTATGTAATAGCACGACACCAAGATGCTACAGAGAAGAATAACAAGAGGGTATGATTGGTTCCTCTGGATCATAATGTATCGGAAGGCGCGGTAAAGTAGGAATCTGCTTAATTGCGTTGAAAACAGTTTCGTGAATATGGGTCCATCTCCAGCTTTCACACTTTCGCAGAAGCCGATGAAAGGGTTCGAGGTGCTTTACTGCGGAATGTATAAATCGAGCAAACTGTGGTATCACTGCTAAGATTGACCGAGGCAACTTCCCGTTTCTAGGTGCCGTTGCACCTAGTGGAGCCCACGTTTTCTCCCTCAGTGACTGAATAGCTGTCTTTGACGGCTTAAATCCGTAGTATATCATACTGAGTACCAGAAACCCACAGATTTCTCTTTCCAATACAAGACGTGCATCTGATAGTCTCTTCAAGTCCGAAGTCAGCAAACGCTGTTCAGTGTTACGCCCGGTGAACAGAATGTCATCAAAGTACGCGCATGTATCAGGTATATCTTCAGAGGGAGTCAATGCTACGTTGAAAAATAGGGAGTGCAGAGTTAATTCTGAACGGGGGGTGTAATGGAACAAATCTACATGAATGCTACTTGTAAAGTGACGTGATTCATCATCTGTTTCAATCTGTTGGTATGTGTGACTCAAGTTCGATTGTTTAACAAAGTCCCCCAGATAAGAATGTAAATGTGTCCTCAATTTCTGGTAAAGGATAAAGATCTAACCATGGCACTTGATCCACGGTTATTTTATAATCATTATAAATTCTTGCTACATTGTCGGGTTTGGATAGGATTACTATGGACAGTGCCCAGTTTGAGTACTTGAAGGGTTCAATTTTGCCTTCTTTTTATGCCACCGTATTTCGGTTCACACCCAATCAGCAAGAGCATACGGTGGAGTCTGGGCCACCAGGACTTTGATGCTGCCTCCGGTGTGGGTAGTGAACGTGTGGCATAATTTGGTAGCCCTCCAAACTTCTTCTGGTGGGATAAAAGAGTGTCCATTCAAAGTTATAGATACTCGTAACTGAGCTTCAACTGTATTAACACTTGACAAGATACCAAGATGTCTTGTCAAGTTTCGACCAAGTACATTTTGCTCCTGCCTGCTATTCATATGGATACTTTGGTGGATTACGCAGTTGTTATGGGACACACTGGCAACAAAGGCGCCGATAACGCACACCGTTGGCCAGAATAAGGTTGCAAATGAATGTGAACTGTGTTACGTAAGGCTATGGTGTGGGCTATAGCTAAATGACTACGGCCTAACACTAACTATACGTAGCAAAAGAAAGGTACACAGTTGTGTAGTAAGGTGTATACCACAAATAGGCCCAAACCAGAAAATGATTAGAACACAAACAAGCCAGGAGACTCACGTACAGTACAAAATAATGTAGGAGTTGATAACAGTGTGGATAGCAAGATCGAGGTGTATGCTGTGTGTTGGCAATGTTGTGGGAATAGTATCGCGTGGATTCGATGTGGAGGGGTACAGTTATAGTGCCGCCCACGTCCTCGTATCCTTTGGCTTTGCGCGCTACTGACTTGTTCAATATCCAACGCGCGGTGTCAGAAGCTGTGTTTTGCCTCTTGCGAGTTTAGTCGACTTCATGTGCGTGCGTCGCATGCCTGTAAGTTAACACGCGTGAGTTGACTCAGTCGATGCGCGCGTGTGTTCATGCATGTGACCTTGCCGCTTGCAGCGTTGAAGGTAGAGGACGTCACCGTCTGTCGGATGAGCGGGGGTGAAATACGCCTAGCGAAGCCTGTGTGTGCAAAGTGGACAGGGTCTTTTGTATCACGCGCCGGCCTGTGGAGCGCATGATGTGTCTGTGACCTTGACAGTAGGCCAGGGATACGTGAATGAATGAAACAGTTAACGTGTGGTCTCCTGATTGGGCGTGGGACGAATGGATGGCTATGACTGAGCCGTTGGGTTTAGCGCAGAGTACTGAGCTGTTACAATTGGGTTCATCTTTGGAAGATGTGGTAGGTCATCCGATTTCAGCAGTATTGTGGCCGATCCAGTATCGAGCTCGAATGCAACTTGTTGCCCATTTGCGTTTAAAGAGATTGTTAGCGATGTATTTGACGTTGTTCTAGGACTGCGTTTGACTGAGATTTTTGTTTTCACTACATTGAATATATCGTACACTAGATCAATTGACGTGAGAGTAGACAACTGGGATGCATTATGTTCGGGATGATTCACTTTCTGAATATGTCCCTTTTCCTGACAGAATCGACAAATCGAACTCAAGTGTGGACATCCAGTCGGTTGCGAATGATATTCGTAGCAACGATGAGCGCAAAAATTTCACGTTTGACGTGTGCCACCCGGTTCACCATGATGTCGACAACGAATTCATACGTTCATTCTGAATTGGACTGTAAGCATACTGCTCAGTCATGGACTTCACTGGCAGTAGGTACATAGCAGCAGATGGTTTTGCATTATTTTTCCCGTTAATCTGAATTAAGTTGCATTTCTAACCCTCATATACCTTATTAGTACGACCAGGTTCACTACATGAATGGCATATAGCATTATGAAATAAGCAAGATTTTCGAAGGTGTAACTTTTCAAAACATGATTGATAACAGATGCATGGGGAGGTCGCAGGACATCGTTCGTTAGTGGACTTCCGGTAGGAAAGTTCACTCCGGTCTTCTGAAATAGTATATCATCCTACTCAGCAGCGGCGGCATAGACGTCATCCAAATGATCACAGATTTTTCGGGCTTCTTGGAAAGTCGTACCTTGCCCGGCCAGTAACCCCATCTGACATTCAGTTCCACTGACACCAGCAATCAAGCGGCCAGGCTGGTGTTCCATCAGCCTGTCGCCAAAGTTGCAACAAACAGCTTCCTTTTACATCGGTGGAATAAGTTACCGGAGATACGTTTATGTTGAACAAGATAACAAATCGGCCCACGCCCGTTCTGTGAATTGGAAGTTGACAGAGTTTGTGCTTTAGCAACAGTTTTTTTGGAACATCAAGTGGCACTAAAGCTTGGGCGTTCGGTGGACGAGATTTTTCGGTAATGGATGCAACTCATGATTATAAACGGCAACTAAATACGCTGGCTGGTTCTCCCTCTACGAAACAAGGTGACTGCTGTAACATACATAGTAATCCTTAATACATTCTCCGACCTTAATCACACCTGTCAGACGAATGAATTGCACCACTGCAGGCAGTTCTATTCCGCGACGCCAGTTTAAGATATTCGGAAATATGGACATTCAGTAGGTATAGAAATCGCACATAAATTGAAAACTCACAAGCAAAAGATGCTGAACAGATGTGTTGTAGTGGTAAGCAGTTCTTACTCGCGATGAAAGAAGTCGAATTTATGGTGGTAAAACGGTGTAAAAAAGAGAATGTGTAGTTCGCAGGTATGGTGTTTCAAGACCGAAAAGAGTTGGAAGCGACCATTTAGGCGCGAAGAGAGATTTTTCAAATTTTTCATGAAATATTAAAATGCATATTGCAGGACAAATATATAGGTTTTACCGAATAGAGTGGTAGGGTTGAAATGAGAAGAATCAGCTACGCCTGAAAACTGTTCATATTTGCACTTTTGTTGAGAAAAATGTGTCGTCATTGTTCTCGATAAAAGCATCATGTTGACTTTCCTAATCGATTTCACGTTCTGAAAATGCTCCCATCGGAAGGTTCGTGGTGAAATCCATGCTCCTAACTGACAGAAACGCTCGATTTCACGTGCTTTCGGAGACATAATTGAATTTCTAATTTTCGACCACGTTGCATTTGCATTGCCTTGTACGCAAAGTATCACACCAGTTCCTAATGAAAGCCATGCAGCCACGTTTGTTAGTTAGTTATACATCTGAATTATATGTTCAGCCTGTTCCCCTGACAGCATTTCCGATGGGAAACGGTCCATGTTATCACGTGGTTGTTTCTACCTACGGTATGGTGTGAACATGAGTAACACGTCCCACTCTATCATCAACAACGTGCGTACTGTTTTGTTTATTGCTTATTGACTATGCTTGAATGTAGCTTGCTATGTGTACGCGAGTCATTGCTCATTTGTCTGATGGATAAGGACCAAATTAGATGCTCGCTATTTATCCGACGAAAATATTGATTGCCTCTTCTACCATTTCAGCTACAACCCTTCTATCTTCCTAACAGGAACGCCCATGATTCCGACGATTGTTGGTCTATGTTTTCGCCGGCTGCAAATTTCACTGGCGGCTGCCAGCATGTTATCTCATTTTTGGCCAGAACTAGAAGAGATCATTATAACTTATCCTGTACACAAGCATTTTTATCAGGGGCGTTAAGGAACTACGATATTTCGAATAAAAAATTGCGTTAACGAGGTAGCTGAAATTTGGACTTCGGTTAATTTAAGGAGTTTTAGCAACAAAAGAACGAAGAACATGCACAATGTATGTGCCAAAATATTTTTATGTAACTCGTGTATTCGATAGTT
>LUCH01007428.1:8975-24584 GCA_013368495.1 Paragonimus heterotremus | reverse complement strand
GTGATCAATGGCTGATTTCAACTTTCGACTTACATCGGTAATATAGTGGTCACCTGTGTAAGGAAGGGTGATGGAAACCTGCTTCTTCGGCACTGATTGTGATTTGGGGGTAGCCACACGTTTCTTGCAGTGAATTTCAATAAATTTCGCCGAATATCCATTCGCAAGCAGAACACTCTTCAAGAGCTCCTCTTCAGACTTTAGGTGTTCGGCTGTACATACTTTCCTTGCTCGGTGAAAAATTGTTCGTACTAAACTATGTTTGTAAGCCACGGGCACAAATGAAAAGAATTGTAGGTAGTGCCCACTCCATGTGACTTTTCGATATACAGACCTACTAAGTGTACCGTCCAAACGTCCAGAAATAAGGACGTCTAAGAATGATAGCGAGTTATCGAGCTCTTGTTCATGTGTGACACGGAGATTTCGATTGGTAGAATTAAACAGATGCAAAAGAGTGACAAAATGATCAAAATCGGTTAATATTAGAATGTCATCGATATACCGCTTATACAGCAAAGACTGGTCAATATAATCCGATAATCCATCTTCGATCATTTAAAGAAAAACATCAGCCAATGTTGGGCCCAACGGGCTGCCCATTGCTACACCATCAATTTGCTTATAAGCACAACCATCGAACTCAAACCGAATGTTTTGTGTACACATAAGAAATAACTATTTGAGGTAGTCGACAGCAATGGGTAAAGAAATATTATGAACCAAAATAAAATTACTCCCATGTTGATGTTCGTTCATTTCGCTGTTTTGTCGCCATGCGCTTAACCTATATAACCGAACGTTTTATGTATTCAACTGATGAGAATAAACGAAATGTTTGCATCTCGCAATGTATTTCTTCTTGCCGTCTTAATGAATCTGGATATCGTATCTAATCGGTGCAAGCTGCGAGAGACGTTAATGTTAATGTAGCAGCTGACAAGTTCAACTCGAGAAACGAATGCACATAGACAAAAGATCTGAACGAGTGTTATACAAACACCGTGTCCGGAGCGTGACGGAGTTGAACCAGTAGAACCGTGTGTTGTTAAACAGAGCAAGTTACGACAAACAGCTCACAGCAAACTGATCGGCTAGAAAGCGCTTCCAACTAACACATAACTGTTATCGGCTTTCTAACAGTATGTCATCTCAGATGTTCCATCGAACTCACGTATGCTACTTACGACAGGTGATACACTAATTTGTGGCGTACGCCTGAGCAGTAACGAACAGTACTAAGCATATACGTAACATTGTCCGTAAGAAAACATCAACAGCATTCTAGCGTTACTTATTTCAATTTAGTAGGACAGATTGTTGTGGTAACTGTGTGAGCTAAAGCGAACTGATTACAATCGTTGTCACGGGGATACAACCTTCTCCGATGTTCTAGTGTTAAAAAGTTCAACGGGGTGACACAAACAAACATGCATCAAACATGCTCAGTTCTTCATGAACATCGTTACAGCAAGTTGTCAAAGCTGTTACGAGTTTTCCATAGTGCCCACTTGATTCGCTTACCCGGGCAACCTGTTAGTCAACGTCATCTGGTATCCCATATCTTTCCTCTTTGACTGCATGTCGGTACGAGCGCATGCACCTGGGCAAATCACATGTAGAAATAGGTAAGGCCCATAGCACAGCACACAATCATGTGATTACTAAAAAATGAATGAGTTTTTAACAGAGTGACGTCAACTTTAACTGATTGCTATAAGAATTGTCTGTCCACTGTTAAGATGCATAGACAGCAAAAATCTTATTCTTGAGTAAAGATGCAGTGAACGAGACTCACTGATCACGAAATGCACATATTTGCAGTCACCTATCGCCACTAAGTGTGTCGTGCCAAGACGACAAGCATAAGAATTAACCGCTTTTTTTCTAGAAAAGGATTGGTATGGCGAACATTCGAAACGGCATATGCCAGATCATCCACGGAATAGAAGAGCGTCCTGGCAGGACTTAAGTTTCTCGCTTGAGACAAATAAAACTCTAATCTAAAACAGCAAACGCCTAACTCCAGATCAAGGTAAAAGAATCTATCATGGGATCGTGTTTCACTGTCTAAGCATTCTTACGCACTCAGTATTGCAATCCTCTGAATGAAGTTGTGCATCATGATCATCAAAGACAGCCCTACAGGATTCGCATCGGTTTTACTCAAATGATCGGTGAATAAGAAACACCATGATAAACCTTGGTGTGGTCCGCACAAAACAACAAAAGTGAATAAGTGCGATTTTGGAGAACACAACCATCTTTCAAGAGAGAATAAACTCAGATAAAGCAGTGAAAAGAAGGAGTTTAGCCCAAAGACTGAAGACCATTGGTTTACATAAATCACAACAAACGAAAAAACATACACCAATTTTAGAATGTTACATCTATGGATGTAAGTAGGCCACTGACGGAAACAATGGTGTGTGAGCAGTCGTGTAGATATCAATCTCTGGGTCGTGTCCAGTGAAGCAGTCAAAGTGTTCTTAGTAAGTGGTAACGTTACCACTTGGCTACACCGCAAATCACCCAAAGCGCCAGCAACAGTGAAGTACGCGGTACAATCACGGTCGGACGATGACCTGAGACCCTTCGTCGCGAAAAGTGAAACAGATCTTCGAGATCTTATGGAATATCAACGTCAACAATTTTTCCATATGCCTCACGGGAAACTAAATTCAGTACAACATCCACCTGGTGATCTGTGGGGGAATGCCGTATATAGCGGCGCACTTGTGTTTCCCAAACGCCAGTCTTCTCCAACAATGTATTTATCCGGAGCTGGAAATCCCCGTTCCTGACGCGCATCAAATGTAGGCTCGTTCTCCGAAATACGTAGTTTCCCCGCTCCCTGTACAAGTTTAGGCATCTCTTCGGTATCTGAGGAACTCAGCATCACTGAGATAATTTCGTGGTCACGAAATATGAAGACATTGACTGCTCCATTGAGCAAAGTGGGTAGGTGTCGCCTGCCTGGATGGGGTCCTCGTGATCACTCAAACCACTGGTTAGAGACGCTATCCGAGATGGCGATGTGTTGGAGTCAATGGCCTACCTGTATTCATACCATTTCTAGTTCTTCCGCTTAGTCCTCTTTTAAGAATTTTCAACCATCTTAGTAACGTTTTCTTTTAGGATATTCCACGTCACTGTTGAGGTGAGCAACGGCACGAGCCACCGTATCTTTTGGTCAGGCCCATGGCTGTTATGATGATGATGATGAACGTTTGCCGAAGCTAACATTTGCCATTCTTGCAACAACACAACTATAGAAAAAAAACTAATCAACGTGACGACAAACTGGTAAAAAATAGCTCTCCAGGGCAAATCTTTATGTGGCGCGCAGTACATGTGATTTCGCAATTTACACTGGGGTACAAAGAAAAACATCCATCCCGATGGGTTTATGTCGTCAAAAAAGTCGGAAGTAAGTCAATACAATACATGACGATCATCACCAACATCATCATAAACGGTAATACACCATTGGTTCTAGCTGACGTTGCTGTCATATAGCCATGAAGGAAAAGAATCAAGCCCAGACCAGGAAGAAAAAAGAAGAGTAGGAGAAGGAACTTGACTACTAAAAACAGTTTCGTCAATAATCAAGCATTCAGCATCAAGATGACTTCAACTTGCGAATACACAACCAGGCTGTAAGTGAAGCTAAGGCGCTATCAGCAAAACAGCTTTCTTACGGCTTCATCGCTCCATGTCATTAAGTGCATTCATTTCACAGACAACACGGCCAAACAACGAAAACATCCACACCCCTAAATCTGATTAGCCGTCATCTTACCTGACGTTCCCAGTCACCGACCCTGTGAGTCACGAGGTTTCCAGTCTGGGAGGCGAACCCGATCTACAGTGGTCAACAACATCGTGAACTTCGTTTCTCCAAACCAGATCATCTGTTCACTGCGCAACTTACGCCAGTCGGCCGCAGCGTCAGCGAGGAGTGCTCGGTGTTACAAACGAGTAGCTGGCCCCCATAGCACATCGATGGAACAAAAGAACTCGCTTGGCAGTCACTACCAAATACGCGCTTCCTAACCTTTTCGTTTCTTACTGGTTGGTATCACCAGATACGAACGATTAAAAAAGACAGTAGTCCCTGTAAACAGACTCACCTGGAATGAGGTAGCAGAAGGTTATCGGTACTCGGCTGAGAGTCAAGTCCGTTGGACAATTCACCATCGCCACCACTATGTGAATTCGTGACCACCACTGAAGGAGTTCGATCAACGGAACTGACTGGATGATCTTTATTAGGCACACAAGAATTCCCATGTGATGGGCTAGTCGGAACGGGGTTGACTAACACAGCGGTGGCTTGCTTGAATTGAGCGTTGAGTGCGGCCAGTTGTTGTTGAGCGTAGGCTATGCGAAAAGCCTCGCCAACAATGTTGTTTAGCTCTTCAGCCTGAAAGCACCAAACAGCACAGATTAAACAAAAGCGCCATAACAGAACGTTCAACTGACAGACTGTGTGAGGATTTCTAAAAGTGATTAACCTACAACTTCCGCACACAAAGCTATTCCTAAACTTTTTCGTGGCACTGGACGCCGACAATCATACGTAAAGACTCGTTCCCTGTGTGTATACTCAAGTGCCACGAATTCCAACAAAATGCAACACTACGTTTGCGCCTATAGGAAACAAAATGTCAACAGATGCACACGTGCACTGAACAAAAAGGTGGTCTGGAAATGGGTTCAAGGTAAACAGCATACCTTTTGATATGAGAAATATTCAGTTAACTTGGTTTCAACAGTATCAGTACATTCCAACACAGGCACAGTCGTACAACAAAGAAAATTTAAACAAAAATTTGCTTCAGCTACCGAAATATACACAAAGTGGCTGACTGTCACTGTATACTCATCTTCAGTATGTAACAATATGACTCTCTGAACTGTAACCAACAATCTGAATTCTACTGAGTTGATTCAATAAAATCAGTTGCCTCAGCCTAATTGAAAAGTCTTGATCACGGGTTTGTAGGTTTGGGGTGAACAGAGTGATTCTGTTTATTCTACTTTCGAATGAAAAGGTAAGCTGAAGGCTATTCCCTCGAAGTTCTAGTTAAGAGCTTGGATATGATCATTCAGCCAGTTGGGTTTCGATTAGCACACTTCCCTCACAATACTGGAGACCATAGTGACAATTTCCGTTCGTGGGAGATGCATTACTTAATACTGTAACAACAACTTCTAAAGAAGACAGATACTGGGAATGTAGAGCAAGAAGAGTTTTGATATTAGTATAGATTAGTGCATCTTATAGCTGGGCTCAGAAACAAAGTAAACCTTCAGGACAAGTGATGAGGATAGTAATTGGATAATCGAGAAAGGCAAACAAGAAGGGGTTCATGTACACAAACAAACACACTTACTTCTTCAGCTGTGGCTGTGACAAAAGCATGACAATACTGGACGTTCGGCTCAGCTTTCGGTTCACGGGCGAGAAAGGCGAATTGCAAATGATCAGGATCACATGTAGCATAAGAGATGCGACGTAAAGCATGCGCCATGTACACATGCTAGGGAGAAAAAGCAAATGCAATCAGCAAGAGGGAATGAAATGATGTATCAAATATACAAGTTACGTTTGTAGAAAATAGCCATGAACAAAATCAGGTTGCCAACAGAAAGTCAGTCATACAGAGAAGAATGCCAACTACCATTAGATTAAGTTCAGTGATGATGATAATAGATGGGCAATAATGGTACCTCAGTGGTGAAGACTGACTGACAATAAGAAAACGAACAACTGAGTTCAGCGGTAGACCAATGTTATTTTTATAGGAGATACGTGGACGGCATCCTTTGCGTACTCGATAACAACGTAGATCCGACTGATATATTGGCTAGATTCAACGCCGCGCACCAAAATTTACAATTCTCGCTGGGGACCGAAACAAATAATCAATTAGGCTTTTTGGATGCACGTTTGCGTTGCCGCGCTGATGGCTCAATTCAACGCGCGATATACACAAAAGGCACGTAGAATGGTCAGTACATTCGTTTCAATAGTTCTGTAAAACTCGCCCAGAAAATAAATCTAATCAATTGTTTGACGGACAGGGCTGTGAAAATTTGCACGGATGATATTATAGCCGAAGAATTGACTTTCATACGTACAGTATTCATACAAAATGGCTACCCGGAAAGGTTCATAGACAGAGCTATGCAACAACAGAATGTAAGGGACCAGCTATATAAAGCGGAGAAGAAAACTATACACATCGGGTTACCCTTCAAAGGCGACACGCTAGCTGAAACCATCACAAGTAGACTCACAAGGGGAGTTAGTGCAACATTTTACGCTACTAAATTACGTGTCTACTTCACATCCAATCCGCTTTTGTGCCTACGCCTACGCCTAAAAGTGCCAGTTTCTGCAGTCTCATTTTGTGTATACTCATTCACTCCTTCCTGTGGAACCAGTTATGTTGGCCACACGACCAGACGTTTATCTGAACGGGACCGGGAACACCACCCAACTTGGCTCAACAGTGGAATAAAGAACTCTGTCAACAGTGCCATACTACCGCACCTGGTGGATTCGAATCACTCTGTCAATGTGACGGACGCATTTCGCCCAATCTACCGAGTTAAAGCCACTCAATCGAGGGCAGTGAAGCGTAGGATTCTGTCCACAGTTGAAGCTATTGGGATTCGCCTGTACAACCCACCCCTGTGCGACCAGAAACGTTTTGTTCGGATTTTGGATCTGCCTTGCCAACCCCACACCCTGTTAGCCTGCCAAGACTCACGGTTCAAGTGGGTACTTGATCGCAGCGTGATATTGAACTGACTGACCTGATTAACCACTCGTTCTCGTTTACCTCCTTTAATGATTCCCCTGTAAAATTCGTGATATAAATGTGATGTATTTAGCCTGATGGTGGGTCACTGAAAATGAGGTTGTTCGCTACACCGTATTTTTCATGATAATAAGAAGCCTGATCTGCTCTGCAACCTTGATATAGTGGTGAAGCTTGCGTTGACGCGGAAGGTCATGCTGAATGTGATTTGAATTCAAGCACCATCATTTGACCGTCACACAGCATGGCTATAGACTGGTATACCTGACTTTGCTGATCGACCTGAAGTTAAGTCTGTTCGAGCGAATAATCAGCTTCCAATAATACTACACACAGGTGATGAGGCGCGATTCTACGTGCATAAGGCAGAACACTTTCCGGAAGTGAGGCATAAATACCTTCCGAAAAAGGGAGAGAGAAACAACAGGAAGTGCCCTCAAACAAACAACATTCCAATTAAACAAAAGTAGATCACGGTGCATCACCTTACACGGTCCGAGATCATTGAGCATGCTTTGAAAGCTGGGTGATGCTTTACGAAACATCTACGGAGTGCAACGGCGGTCAGAATCAGGAGTCAGTGTTTTGTTTATTGTGTCAACAGACTATGCAAGCCCTCTACTATTAACAGAACCTGACTTTTAACTGGTTCCATGTGGAGTCACCCAGAAAAGTCTCGTTGTCTATTGTCATGAGGGTCAGACTTTTGAGGCAGTGGGAATTCTAAAGGCCACCAACTTTCCCAAGCATAAAAACTCAGAGATATTAGAAGTTATCGGCTTTGTAATAGCGGCACCAGTTAGTCATCACTAATCACCCAATTTATTTCCTTCCCAATTTTTCCACCAACTACGTACATTCAGGTGAAAACTGTTCTACAAACCTAAGAAAACTGATGAACATAGGCGCTTTCAAGGTCCGCGCTATCCGATAAGTGGATCAACAAATTTCTCTGACTAGTGATTTTACAATTTTATGGCTGAATGTATGTTGTATCCCGCAGAGGAGAACCGATAACTTCAGCGCCGTTATTCAATCGAGTTAATCTATACGTAACGTTACATCCAAGCGCTTCTCCAACAGCATCGTAGACGAACCAGGGGCTGAGTCTCATGGGCAACGCCGAATGGAGATGGCACACAGCTCCAACGTAAAGCAAGCCTTGATCCATCGGATCCCACCGAACAGCCGCTTATGCGCTGGTAGACCTAGCACATTGGTTGTAATCTGTCAACGCGAATCCCAAAAGCGCTGTAGGTTCGTTATATTCCCGCGAGCTCCATAAATGAGTCCAATGACGTCTTCATAGATCTGCCGGAACGGAGGAATCCTGTTTGGGATATGAAGCCCCGAGATCATTTGGTGGATGACATAGCATAAAGTGCGTTGCGTGGGTAAGTGGGATCAAGTGTGAAATCTCTGAGCTCCCAGCGCCGCTCCAGCATCACCATCATCATCATAGACGAAATACATCAGTGGTTCTTACTGATGATTAACTTCCATATAACCGTGATGAAAAAAGCAAACCCGGTGGTGGAAGAAAAAAAGGAACGAGAGGGGAAGAGACATAACCAGTAAAAATAGCTTCGTCTATTCAAACATTCAACGTCAAGGTGACTACATCTTGCAAGCAAACAACCGAACTGAGTCAAAATAAGGCGTCATCAGCAAGACAGTTTCCTTATGCCTTTCGTCGTCCAGTGTCATTAAATGCACTCAATTCATAGATAACACAGCCAAACAACGAAAACATCCACACCACTGAACCCGATTAGCCATCATCTCACCCAGTATCCCCAACCACCAACTGTGAAGCGTGAGGTCTCTAGACCGGGAGACGAACCCCATCTACAGTGGTCAACTCCTTCGTGAACCACTTCATTTCTCTACAACAAGTCCAATCCCATCTATCGCGAAAAGGAGATTGCAGGAGATCTAGGTCTGGGGACTTGTTTTACTTCAATAACTTAATTTGATAACCAATTCTGCTTTCGTCGGAGGATTGCTGCAAACGCTGCTGTTGAACATTCAAGTCTGGCAATCTGCTGGTCCAACTTAGGCTACCATAAATATTCATTAAAATTGTGAGACCACCTGTCAAGCCGGTGCAGTGGGATGCTTACAGATTAGCCATTTTTGTCAGACCTGTTCTCTACTTGGTCCCTACGTCGATAGCCAACGTAGTCACTAATCAGGAAGGCTTTCCCTCTCTTGTTGCCGTACGGAAATATTCATTCGATCGCTGGACCAAGTGATGCTCATGGTCTTTGCGCAAGCTTTGACCAGCTTACGTTTCACTTCTCTACAATGATAATCCCGTTCAGATCCAGAAAGAATCGTGCGATACTAAGACTTACCGTCCAATTAGAAGAAATTCAGTTGCAGAAAATCCCGGTCTCTGTTGGGATCTATTCAAAAACAATGCTATGGTACTTACTGTCTGAACGGTCTGTCAGATTCCGGTTCAGCAGCTATCAGGAACTGAAGTTAGAATTACGGAACTCCCATTCTAAGTCAGGTTGGTGTACACCCTTGGCCAGTTTCTTGATAGTTAGCCGTCGCGGTCGGCGGGATCCTGAATAAGCAAAACTGAGAACGAAGCGATAACACACCGACGCATAGTCTGAATTCAAATACACGAACCAATGAGAATGACAGCCTTAAATGCAACTACGTCAACCATAACTAACAGTTGTGTAACCTAGGTAAGACCGGGCCTGATGTGGGGGACGAGTCCAAACGAAAAAATGACGCACATGATGTCTACTAGTCGCCGCTCAGGATAAGCATGGTTCGATGTACAGTAGTTACAGTCGTCCACCGATATCCATACAGTCTTACGTTAACCGAAGCCTGTCATAAAAAGGAGAACCAGTACTTCTAAGACGGTTGACCTGGATGTTTACCTAGATGTTATATCGGGCCAAACAGAATATATTGCAACCGAGCGTCAGCGGAGAGCAGTTAGATTTTAACGCAAGGCATTATTAACAGCTGTCTCCGCGACCTACAGTATACGACGAGCTTTGATGAGTTAGCGTTCAGAATTGATTCTAGGAGGACGAACAAGCGGATAGATTACGGTTTACCGTAGAAACAAATGCATTTCATCAATGAATCTGAAACCACTGTAGTGTGCACCGGATCCACATCAGTCTAATCAGGGTGAATGTTGAAATTGTCCACGAGTAACTCGCATTTGGGCAAAAGCGGGACACAGTGAAAGTCAGAAGTAAGGTTCGTAAGAGGTCGGACTTACCGCAACAGTGTCACACGGACTGATTATAACCGTTGCGGGAAATGTGGAAGAATTACTAAGAGTGGGGATAAATGGACATTGAAGAAGGGACCAGTATCAGCTTGTTTGTGACTATCAACTCTGCCGCATGCAGCAGATACGGCGACCCCGTCTGCAATGTGAGACGGCCAGCCCAGCATGCAATTAACGATATTGTGACTATTCATGGTTGTATGTGAGCAGAAATATCATTAGGACTTCATGAATTGGCCCTCAATCAAAGAATTTAGATCAAACGACTAAACCGTGAATTAGACCAAAGGATTTGCTGAGCATGGGTAACTCTAAATGGTTATCGATTAGATCCTCTAGTTTAGCCTGGCAGATTATTGAGGCGCTAGCTGCTATACTGTCTGGTATTCTCATGAGGGTTTAGGAATACTTTATTGTCATAATTCCATTCATGGCATGGCGGTAACGATGTCCACTATTAACAACACGGGTTGTGAACCAGAACCTCGATTACTTTAATTGCACATCACTTGGATCTGAAACGATGAGCCATAACTTAGCGCCTGAAATGTGAAACAGAACGCCAACATAACATTGTAGACTAGAGTTGGCCACAACAGATAAGTGATATCAAAAAACTCGTGTTGTCATACACTACGCTGATTTGTGTCCAGCAGCAGATATTGCAAGGAATAAACGGTTTTTAATAGGAAGTTCATGGAATAGGTCAATTCCGACCACTATCATTTGCACACAGGTCATTTGTATGCAAAGCACCTTCATGTTGAACACTTGAGTTTACAATACTACGTATCAACCCTTTCCTTCTTCCGCTGCCAAATTCACCTCTTTATAGTTGTATGGCGGCCAATAGTTCCTGTCAACAGTTGATCCTTTGCTGTCTGTGATGGTGATGTGACAAAATCACTACTAACACCATTAGTCTAAGACGTTACAAGGAAATAACCACCGGCTTGGGAAAAAACAGGAGACACACTCAAGTTGTGTCACGAACAGCTCGAGACAAAATGATCGCAGTTGGGATGCGCATCACGGTGCTCATCGAAAGGTCAAACAAATGCACCAGGCAGGACATATGCATGGACCGAGCAACAACTCTGGAACATGTCATGGGGTGATCAACACAGTCGTCGGTCAAGGCCGAAGCCAAGCTACTGAAACGGAACCAATGAATCTAGCTGCTGTGTTTATTTCACATATAATGCCCTGTTGACAATACACTAGACAGCTTTTGTTATGCCTCATTGCTGAGTCTTTTGCAATCAGTCGGAATAGCTTGAGGTCGTATTAACTAGCGTTATAACAGGTTGTTGCCATCGCCACTATCAGCTTTAAGTCGTGCAAGTAGGTATTATGACTCAGGTTGTCGTCGGTTCCACAGTCCGTTAACAAGTAAGTATAGATACGTATGAGAAAAAGCATGCAGAAAAAGACGAAAGTTCATGAATATTCAACAACCGCCACTGATTGCGATGAAGTATCATGTCCGAGAACGTTTCCAAAGAGCGGTGTGGATGGTAGCGAACTGCTCAACTAGTAGACGGCACCAACCAAGTTTGTTCGGTGGAACAGTCAAGGCCCTCATAATCCGACCATTTCGTTGCCTGGGTACTCCCACAGATTTCTTCCAACCACTAAAAGTCATCCGTATACACTCCGTCGGCATACAAAGTACGTAACCCAATCAACGAAGACTGTGCATTTTTAGTGTCTAGATCACCGGTCACGAACTTGCACATTTCGCAAGTACGTGCGAGATGGACTGTCGCGTTACTGACACCGTTAGCCCATTTGATGCACGCTAAGTGGCAGAAACAACAATGGTCACATGCAAACAGCATCTTCTGCACGGACGAACCACGTCACGCATTCATAAAGCAAAAGTGAGTGTACACACGCACTGTAAATCATCCCCTCAACAGACAATCAGATGTATCTGCGACATAACGGATGATGTAGACAATCAAATGCACTACATGGTTCCGATGTTTTCATGGGCACACCGTCAACGACAATAAAACCTGAGGAGATGACACTACAAAAGTGAATGAATGGATTGAGTCTCAAGCGGTCAACCTGCAACAAAAAGATTCGGCCTACCCAATCCTGTAACGACATCTAATATTTCGAAACTGCAAAATGAATACCACACAAACCAACCAGTGCATTCAACTGGTTCACTATGGTCTGCAAGCTGTCCGCAGAACTGTAAAAGGTGAGGTTGCTCGTACACTTAATGGCAATCGGACCATTACTCACAAGCGAAAGTGGCTGAACGTTCGCATATGACAATTCGATCGTGCCTGATATGAAGTCAATGGGGCAGTTGTTAACACGGTAGCCTCGTGAAAAGCATGGCTGGAGTTTTACTCCCGGCAGTGGCAAGGATATGCACTAATGACGAGCTCTAATGAGAGCGAAACTGGAGTCTAGTGCTTCTGGTGTTCGAAAGAGGTCGACTGGAAAGTCTATGGGGATGCGCCGGCTGCGATCAGTTGTGAGTAACGTTCAATCGGAACTGACAAAAGTTTCGTTTCGAGATTCTTGAAGTCTCCAAATGCTCCTCTCAGAATATCATCCAACACTCGGTGGAAGAGGATGAGGAGACAGAGCACCTCTGTCGAGTGCCATTTGATGTGAGGAACGTTATTGGGAGCTGCTCATAAGGGCGCGTACGGCGACTTCACCGGGACATCTCAACGATGGAAACACTGCTAGAAAGCATGCCGGGTAACCGAGTGAAAAACAGCCCTTAGATTCAACTATACGACAGTTGGCTGATGGGAAAGCGCTGATGTTTTGCTGTCTGTTGTAAGATAAGTATATGATCAGTACACCTGCGACCGTGAAAGAAGTTGGCCTGTTCTTCTGATAGTTGGTTCCCTCGACGTTTTGAAAGAGTTCGCATCATGAAACTTGTGGGCGTCTCGGATAGGATGGAAATAAAGCTACCTCTATGACCAAACCATGATATTCTAACATCCTTTGTGAATATGGGAATGTTCGACAATAAGTTTCAATCTCAAAGCACTTCTAGTCTCTAATATGGAACGAAATAGTGCGGTCACATCAGACAACCCCATAGCACCACCTTTGTAAAAAAGTAGAGGAAGAAGTTCGAAACTCGAAGTCTGATTGGGTTCCAATAACTTAGGGTCCGAAATCATTTCAGAAACGTTGCAAGTACACTATCCTCGCCTGCCAGAGTTAAATGAATTAGCTCAGGCCAGTTAAACGGTTCAGTAAAGCGACCAGCCCACTGTCAAGTCACCATGATTAATTGTAAAACCCTGTGCCGAATTTTACATGCAGCTTCACTAACACGTCGCCGACGTCCAGCACAGTCATGAATCAACGGCTGCTCCCGAAAGATATGCACAGCCAAGTAAGTGTCATAATTATACAAGCATCTGGTAAGTTTGCGTTTAGCTTCACAGAGGTCCTCATCGTATTCTGAACCAGGAGGATCAATCATAAGCTCTAATAACTTGGCATAAATTAACTCCTGCCGTATCTTTGATACAAAGCTCTTTGCAACTGGTTTAAAGGCCGTTAAGATTTATGCTCAGCGCTCGTTTAAACCACTAGATTGCAGCGACCTGGGCGCTGTTTGATGAACGCTTTGTGCGTCCACGTCATTCTAACTAAACAACTTGTTTTCGTGAACAGATGATTTCTGAGTAAACGATAACATAAAATGCGCATGAAGAACGGCATTATCTAAACCTAGGTGGTTACTTCAGAATAAACGACAAACATTAATAGAATGAAGCCGTCGATAGTTTAGGGCGACATGGTCAATTCGGCATTATGGCCGAGCTGCACATAGCAGTCACTGTGTGATGCATTACCGTCTTTTCTACTGAAATCGATAACTCGATATGCAGAGTCCACGTGAAACGCTGATGAAGAACCAAGGATGTATAACACCACCCCAGAATGAATCCAAATGGATGATGGCGACAGGATCGTAAATGCACGTTTCGGATACATCAAACATTTAGTTTCAGACCCAAGACAGTGGCTATCACAGCAGCTTGCGAATCTGTTTATCGGGAGGGGCAGACGTTTGCCAGTTGTCTCGGTTACAAGAAATAAACGTTAGAAGCAAACGAAGCAGAAAGAGAAATGAAGTGGGGAGGGCGGCAAAGCAACGATAACTTTAAGTGCATCCAGGTCGTTTACGCCGTGAGATACACTTAGCTTGAGACCATACCCGCAGCCACTGGCTCAAGGCACAGTTAACAGAGCAGATTTGATTCCGACTACTGTTGCACGAAGCAGATGAGTTTAAAGCTACACCAACCCTCTGAGAGATAATGTAAGCTTTTGAACTTATCGGATAATACACCGCCGGTTATCGTCAACCGGTGGACGGCCGTGGCGCTTTGTTTGGCAATGCCCTTTCTAACCTTCTTTCCTTTATCCGGGACATCCGTACAGCAACTATGAGAATAGCTCTTGTGAATATTCAAAAATCCACGCCTCAATACCTACCCAGTCCTATGCAGTTAGTGGTTCAAAAACCAACCTTATGAGCATAACGGCTCACCAGCAAGCCGTACCTCTTTTGCGCTTCTGTCAAGGTTTTACCCGAAAAAATCAAAGTCCAAGTCAACATAGTACTCCGGACAAAAGTATCACGGTAGTAGAAGAGATCAGATCGGGCCATGAGACAGGAGAGTTAAATGTGAATTCAAATCTGAGACATCAATTCACAAAAACGACACCAGACCATTAAATGATTCGCCACGAAAAAACAACTCACTTCATCGCTGTCCCGACAAACTTTGATACCATTTAGTGAGATGAGCAGAATGATGGGTTTGCTATGAGTATAAGCCTGACAGGAGCAAAGAGAAAACACAATGATGAAAATCATAGAATTTCAATGATCAAAGTTAAATGAACTGACGGACTGGTAAAGTGAACCCAATCATGTGACACATCAAACCTTGCTTCAAAGGTAACATCCAGGGAAAAGTCAAGAGGAAGAACATGCTTACAACTCGTGCGGAAAAAATACCACGGGCGCTCACAGACGGATAAAACCTACCATTATGTTTACTGGTTCTATCAATAAACGGATAATGGAAGGCAGTGACAAGGCCACAATCCGGTAGTTAAAATAGGAATCACTGTTAGAAGAGGCACTGAACAATTCTCAGTGAAACATGACAACCAGATCAAAAATGACAACAGAGGAAGCTCCACTGTAACGGGTATCCTAATCGTGGACAAGGAATGTCCGAAAAGCTAGTTTACAAAACATACTTCAAATGAAAGCCAAATTATCAACCGCAAACCAATAAAAAATAACCTGTACTTTTTTCTTCTTACTGAGAGTAGCAATTTTGCTACCTAAGCGAGAATAAGGAAAAATAATGCAGAAAAAAGGAAGAGACATTAACTTGGTGCATACAGGGGTTTGCAGCACGAGCGCTATTAAATTCTGCTCTTCGCCAATTCACATCATCATCATCATCATCATCATCATCATCATCA
>LUCH01007426.1:17135-27390 GCA_013368495.1 Paragonimus heterotremus | reverse complement strand
CCCTCCGGATCACAACAACAAACAAGCCTGACCACCACGCCAAGGTAGCAGAAAAGGTCGTACAATACCCACATACACTCCATCACAGTTTGCCGAGATTGTGTACGAAAGGATCCATTGCTAGCGAATCACATCATTATTCCGTTTATCACTACATGGTTCAACTTTTACCGAACAACAGCGTACAGTATATTTTGCACATCCATAAGAAAGAATTTAGATAAAAATCTCCGGATTCTATACTACTGAAAGTGTTTACGAACATCACGGAATCACAAAATCATGCGCACATACCTAGATATAATACATCAGTAAACTAATCCGAACCGTTCTGAAAGCACAACAGCTTGCATGCCGCTATGCGACATATCGGGTCACACATAACTAAATACAATATCCCATTCGACATAGACGAGAATTCGTAACGAAAGGTGATCGAGCTCACGATTATAAAATCGATCACCGCAGTTGAGGAAGTAACCTGTAGGTAAAAGAAGCGATCAGAGGCCGATCCGATAACAAACGAGATAAAACAAAAGTTACTCGGCCTTCACCTGTAAGGCTCAATGTAACATGACAGAACAATCCGTTTCTAAGTGAGAACAACGAGCTGACTGCCAGAAACAACAACATAAGACCAATCTGTTGTCAACAAGGGTATAAACAGTGCAGGAAATAAGAATAACGTAGACCATTTCTCGTTGAGATGATCATATATAATAGAAGTGAAAAGCGGGAAAAACACAACAGGTGCGAGAGAAAATGAACAATGCCCATTCAGTTCATTTGCGTTCTTGAAGTGCCTTAGTCATTGTGGTGCCCATTGTCATTGTGACTTGCCCATCACACACTATCACACTGTATTGATGAAAACTTCTAACAGTCTCGGAATTAAAACGGCTGTTGGGGTTGTTTCAAACCAATCCAACTCGCCGACACTTGTGTCACGTGGTTGCCCACAACATAATCCATATTGTACTCCGGTAGTGTACATTTCACATACATTGTAATACTTGACAAAGTTACGTGGACTGACGTCTCGAAAACAGATGTTACCTATCACTTCTGATTCGTTCTTTGCAATACTTGATGGACATTGCTGAAATGCGC
Organism: Paragonimus heterotremus; assembly: GCA_013368495.1. Lineage (NCBI taxonomy): Eukaryota > Metazoa > Platyhelminthes > Trematoda > Plagiorchiida > Troglotrematidae > Paragonimus > Paragonimus heterotremus. The sequence goes on along the minus strand of LUCH01007426.1, from coordinate 26,280 downwards.
ATTTTGTAGCCCACTGTTAACAATATCATGTTGATTTTGCGTATTTACAAAACTATTACGGAACTACTTCATACTGAAGTGGTGGATACTGATTCGCTTGTTCGGTTGCTCGAAGTTTGTATGAAACCTTTCGGAATCTGGATGACAGAAACGATGGAAACAAAAAAGTAACCTTTTATCTATGTATGATCGGAAAGGCTGTTAATTGTTTGGTAAAACTGGTGACCCCGGTTTCGACAATATTACTGGGGTGCGGAAGAATCAAAATCATATTTTTAAATTATGTATACCTAGTTAATTTGAAGCTTCAGTGAGAGATAAATTTAAATTGTCTGTCCAAAATTGTGATCAGGATGTTCATGCCTTTATCCCCGAACGTCTGACGTCAGTTAAAAAATCATTCGTGAGTTTGACTACGCGATCGATCAATATGTGGTATTCATCATACCAAAATTTAAGAGTTGCTATTTTATCAGCACCCTGCTTTCATTTTGTGTTTGCTATTCGTAAATAATTTCGGGACGTTAATTCTACCACGGTAGAGAACACAATAGTGATGCACATCGTAATTCACTTGCGCACTGTACATTGTTAGGGGGCCCATTTTTTTCCGACAAACATCACCGCAGTCCTCGAGAAAAAAACCGAATGATTCAATCGTAATGAGCGGAACCGTTCAGAACGCCCGACAGGTGACCTTGACCAGTTTTTTATTTGTCCGACTTTTTATTCCGCTATGCTCATTAGGTACCCTAAATATTTTCCCGGGTAACTGTTATTCTTTTTTATGAATCGGAAATGTTTTTTGGCCACAGTGCACCATATAAGAACTTTGTACTTTTCGCCTTTGTCGCACATGTTTTGGGGTGAAACAGAGCTGTTTTTTTTGCACGTGCCTTTTAACTTGTCTTGGGAGCGAATACGGGGATATTCGCGGTATTATTCGGGGCCGAGATTTCCGTGTTAATTATTACCGGGAAGAGAGTCCAATTTCTGTCAAACGCACCACTACATAGAGAACGAATTAATGTATCCTTTCGAGGGTTTACAACACTCATGTGGCTCTCTTGCGAGATGTGGGTGAGCGGTAGTCTCATCTGCAAAATTGATTTCTTTACTGCAGGTCAAACAGAGACGTTAATGTACTAATTGGTTGTGATGTCCCAGAAGTGCACGAAGTATTCGATCGGAACGTAAGTGGTCAGAAACAGCCTTATGTTATCAGAACCCTGTTTGGCTAGATACTCACTGGTTCCTTCGTTGAGGGTGCCGAAGCATTTGCTCTCTTGAACTGTATTGTCTAAAGAGAGACCTCTGTTACAGAACATCTCAAACTCCTATACAAGCAAACGTTCAGTAATGCCTCGAACGTTAGGGGATCTTATTCACAGGAGGATAAACTGGCTTTATTGACGGTCAAAGACTGTCAAGTTAACGGTCATTTGAAAGCTTGGTGACCGTGCACAGTTTTGAATATCCATTTTACACTCAGTCGCATACTGGCTGTGAAACGTCAAAACATTCTAGAGTTTAAAACGGGAGGAAGCTCTGTGTTTATGGTACACCGCCTTGATACAGAATCACGTTGACAAAGCTTACATCCAACCGGCATCCGTGAGTGTTAATTGTGCTCGGCTTGTCAACTAACGGTATGTATCTCACCTTTCTGCGCTTAACTCGAAGAAGCCCGATGAACTTCGAGTGGCGTTAGGTTACAGGAGAAGATATCATAATACATTAGGAGTGTTCAGCCATTAAGGGGACTGGATCCTATCCATTTACTCAGATATGTTGCTGAAGTTTGGATTTTGTTCAGTTGCAATCGCAGCAGATTATGAGAGGATGTTCCAGAGTTGAAGTATATGAACCAGATCATGTCTCCCTGGGGAAACTTTGGTGTACTTAAAGTGACCTCAGAAATAAACCCACTATATCTGCTGTCCTAGTGTTCTAAACGACACCCTCGATTGTGATTAGCTATCTCAAGGTGCTCTTCAGTGGATAGGTTTAATTATCCCGTTATACCATATTAGCGATATCTACGTTTCGGCACCTTCACTGTAAATAAACTGTCGTTTGTCCTCCACGACAGTGGAGACACTTCTGATCAAGTGACAACCACGCTGAATCAAAAATCCGCAGTGTGTACAAGAGTGGCTGCATGGCCCAGGGTTCCCCAGACAGACAGGCGGACAGGAATACTTAAACCCCTGAGCACATAAAACGGGCTGATCAGAGGAAGATTACAGATCAAGTGAATAATTTAAACAACATCAATGGACCAGTGTCACTCTGCTACAGGTACTGTGGCTAGAAGAAGCTACCGAAAGCGGTGGCCCGGTTGGTTTGATTCAAAGCCTGCGGACTATTGATGAATACGAATCATTTAAAGGGAGCATTGAAAGTGGATTGTTTGACACCTGTCGAGTTAGAATGAACCGAAATAGATATGGGGCTAGTAAAGCTGAAAACTTCCTTGTCTAACTTATGTGAATTTAGAAGAGTGAAGGCGGTTTAAACTGCCTTTACAAATCGAACGTCGTTGTAGGCGACAAACTTATCCGGATGGGCGGAAGGTTGTCTAATTCGGTTCTGAAATTCGATACAGTTTCCCATCCTGTTGGACAGGATGCATCACGTGGGAGGTGGTGATACGTGGCACTTTCATTTAAGAAACAATTACACTTGAAGGGCTTACATAGTTGGATAAATTTGTCAACAGATTTGAATCCCACAAGGCGCCTGAGCCAATAAAAATGTTGTCATTTAACGTATAATTTTGCCAACACCAGATTACGATAACTAACAAGCAGCTGATGGCTTCACTCCCTTATGTGAGACTTCACTGGTCTGTTTGGATTATGGTGGTCCAGTCGATATGAAGTGAGGTGGAACAATCGAAAAAGCATACCGTCCATTTGGAGGTGTAACAATCTGTGAGCACCCACATACTTCTCATGCTGCTTAGTCTGTTGATCAAAGGCAACGGAAAGTTGCCGATCAATATTTGTTCAGGAAACGGCTCAACTTTTGTTAGTGTCATCAACGATCTTCAGAATTCCATTGCGAGGTTAGACCAGAATGATATTAGTTCTGGTATCCGCATAGATTCAAAAAAGATGAAACAAATCTAACTATGACTCTGCCAAAAGATGCGGCTGAGCTGAGAAACTTCCTCGGACTCGCATCCTAATACAGTCACTTTATCACCGATTTTGCCGGAATTCCCACCTCCTAACAAGACTATTACAAAACGGTTGTGTTCAGGTGGATAGAGAAGTGTAACAAAGCCCTGAAATAACTAGGAAGCTCTGTTCATGACATCAGTATTAACTTTTGAAGACCTGTTGTTGAATACCAAAAAAATTGTCCTGTACATCGATGCAAGGGGAAGCGCAATTGCAGCTACTACGAAGAGACCTTAATCCATTATATATTAATCATAAAGACGAGGCCTGGAAACAAATAACGAAATTTAGTTGAACAACCGTGAACGTTGAAGTCAGACGATGAGACTGGACTGATCTTATTGTTTTAAGTAGAACTAATGGTAAATGAACACCCGATGATGCTGTCGATGTTAAGGGACATCGGTTCTGCCTTTTTGTCGCTGTATGAACTGCTACTTTTAGTGGCTAGGTCGGAATCTCACTTAAGGAAAGTGGTGAATAAAGGCGCTTTGGGCGATGAAAATGGGCCAGGTATCTAGTATGAATATTCTTAAAAACTGGATAAAGCTGTACCTTTCGTAATGTTTTGCGATCCATCGTTATCCTTCATAATTAATCTCTGCGTAGGTGTGCATGCAACCTCTTACCATCATGACCTGTTGCCTTGTGTGGGAGCATACACGGTTTTAACATTCACTAGTTATCACGATGATGAACAGGAATTAGCGCACATAACCTTTCGATTTGCATCATTAATTGAAATGTTGGCTGAACATTAATTGCTTGGTGAAATCCGCTTTCGTGAGTTACAAACCGACAAACGCACACACTGCCTTTCACATCGCGTGTGAAAATAACTTTTTCGACATCGTCCAAACTTACTTATTGACATTATCTCATCGTTTATTTGGTGATCTTTCTAACCCGATGGAACTTGCCTTCGTTGTGAGTAAATCCGTTTGATTTATACGTTTTTGTTTCACTTGTGCACATACCACTGTGTCCGTTTGCGATCTTTGCAATTTTCTAGTGTTGCTAATCTTATGCAACGCTACCTTCAAATCTATAAGCTCAACAACAGTGGCCAAATCAAGAGCTTAACCATCAGATTGGCAGCAATATGCCAATACAAGCGGGCGAAACTCCGAGAAACCGCTAGATAATCGGTTTGATAGAACATTGATTCCACGGTTCGCACGGATTAATCCGCACTGCTCATTTGTAAACTAAACCGAGGATTTTGAAATGAGATATGCGCTGCCTCTCTTCCTGAGGGTATTATGCATAGATAAACTAGATAGAGAGAGTGATATTGATCGAGATGTAACTCACGCGGCTAGTCTACCATTTCTAGTGTGAACTCTAAAACCATACAAGAAAAAGTCCTACTAAGTGACCCCACGTATGGGATAGATGCTTATATGTAAGCATATAGGTCGACTAAGAAAACATGACGCACTAAGTGTTTCTTTGTTACTAACCGAAGATGCCGCTTCCTTCGACTCCTCATTTTTGTCCAGCTGCCCTGGGAGTAGTACTCTCTGGTCTTTAACGCCACACCGGCTAATTGGCACCGTAACATACAGCTGCGAAGCTCATGGTAATCATTCCTTATCGTTGATTTTTCTGCACTAGATTTTAAAGACCTTTTATGTAAGGTTGCTTCGTATGATATGGTGTGTCCGGACAAGATTCTCCCCTGGTTACTCAAGGAAGCAGCTTATGGTATGGCTTAACCCTCCCACAGGTTACTCAAGCAGACAAACCGGAGTGGCATTATTCCTAGTGCATGGAAACAAGCCACGATTACACTTATCTTCAAGAGAAGCGACCGTCCTCTTCCAACCAACTATTGACCAACCACCGTTACTGGCATTCCGTGCAAGATAATAGAGCGTATGCTGAAGCTCGCCATTCACAAATACTTCTGTGGTGATTGTCATTAAACCTATTTCTCATTACTGTTGTTTTATTACATTGCTTACAATAGGTCGTACAACTGCGCTTGAGAGATAACTCACGTACTTTGCTTAGTTCGGGTTGTTATTACTATTGCGTCGAGGCTAGCTCTGGGGTTGAGCCAAATCAATTACTACATTTCTATATTTCTGGAATCATCACAATTTTTAACCAAACAATCATTTTTTGTACATCCACTATGACTCATTTAGTGCGTATGTGAGTCAAATGAACACTTTCCTCGGTATACGCAACGAATACCAGACATGAAATAAGAATACCCATGATTGCGGGAAACCGAATGTATATTATACGTGTTACAATCTAGACCACACGCTAAACTGCGAGCTCTGACACGTAGTTAGCTCAGAGTAGAATGAGAACGTGGCGGCATTAGCGCGTAGCTTTATCGAACACAAGAGCATGAATCATATTAATGGTCATGCATAAATAGGACAAGTAGTCAACCAATCGATTGTGTGAATAACACGATTGGATTTTTCGGGGCCAAGGTGAGGAAGAGCGGGTCACACGCGTGCACGGGTAGATAGGGGACGTGCGGCAAAGACAAAGATCCTTACGATCCCATGTACAATTTTAAGTAGGATTTTGGGGAGAATTTTACACATCGTACAGCAAGCAGACCGGGGTTATCTCCAAGTCACTACACTCCCTTCCTGACTGACCGTGCATGTTTCTCTTCTTGAATAGCCTGGCGAAGGCCGAAGATAATGGTTTTATCTCACACGATCTCTTCTATGATTTTGCCACAGCTTTCGACTATGTACCATATATCCCCCCAGACATAAACTGGAGACGTATGGCACCCGCTGAGAGGTTGCTCGCTGGATTGTCCACCTCCTTGTTATTAGAATTTCTGCAGTTAAAATCCCAACAGACCTTTTAACAGGTTAGACAGACGTTCTGGCTTCGTGTACCACCCAGCCAGCACGACCGTCCTATGAGTGTCCTATGAGCGTCCTAACTGAACATTTTTAGGTCACTCATAGGACGGTCAAAAAACTTTCCGCGTAGCACGCTTTTTACCTCGTTTTTCAATTCCACAATTAAGTCGCCTATTATACTTAGGGGAGGCTACTCCTTACGCCGTAAATTACATAACAGTGCTTCGACTTAAGACGAATTAACCGAAGAGCGTTCGACGCAGGAACAAAAATACGGCAGTTATTGTGGAAATATATTTACATTGGAAAATGTACAACCGTAAACGGTAATTCCGTGTTGTCGAAGTACTTGGAAAATTTCCCTCACGTTTACAAGCATTGTTCGGATAATGAGGAAGTAACATGCAAGTTAGATACAAGGTACAGTTGCAAGAATAAGATGGGAATGACATCTTCGTAAATAATAGAGATAGAGCAAAAGTCAAACATAACAGTCTTACAGTATTCCTTCTAGGCATTCCAATAATGCTATGGATATTTGATAGTTCATATCCAATGATCCCAATTTGTCATCTTGAACTTGTACAAAATTCAAACATGAACCATAATAATACAAGTTTTATGGGTGTATTTGAAATTCCATATCTTCGTAAATAATCGAGATAGAGCAAAAGTGAAACATAACTGTCTTACAGCATTCCTTCTAGGCATTCCAATAATACTATAGCCACTTGCTAGTTCTCTTCAGGCAGTCTGAAAATGCCCTGCATATCTTGTACGAAATTCAAACATGATCCACACTGCGTTCAAGATTCCACCTTAGTAAATAAGAAAGTGAAGCATACCAATCAAACGACATTACTTCTAAGCAGCCTGCACTACCACTTACGTTTGTGTGTACTGTTTAATGGTTGATCCTTAATTAAGGATCAACCTCAGCCTTAGACAAATTTCAATCAATTTATGCAGGTGTTAGTGCAAAGATACCGTTACTTCCGTCAATAGATTTTTCCTTCCTATCAGGAAGGTTTCGCAACTCGTATATCTTTGCAATGCGGTAGATATTAGATTGCGAGAACCCAGGTGGCTTTTCCATGCAGCAATTTCAAAATTCGCGGGCGGAAAATTATTCAAATTAAGGAAAGACAAACGAGTTCCTTCGGATAAATAACCTTCACCAAGTTCGTCCATGATGTATCAGATTTCACTTTTCATATTTATTTAACAGTTAGGTGATGTATTACGCTTCCAAACAGCTTTTTTTTCCGACCGTCCCGTGGGACTCTCATAGGACACTCATGGGACGGTCGACCGTCCTATGAGCGTCCCATGTGCTGGCCGGGCAGTTTCGCGCGTAAACCAACTTTGGGCAACGTGGATACACTGGGGGACATCGTCCTTCTGAAGTAAAGGTTCCAATGATAGTCCTGTGAAAGGAGACAACAAAAACAATAATGAGCCAAAGGCCCAGTAAGACATGCACACGACTTACACAATCGAAGATAAAAGTGGCGCCAACAAAACGGCAGCACGAGCTGATAACTATCCGCAGGGAGTAAATGCGCATTTGTGTAGACCGTTAAAATGTGGGTTTCAATAAATTCTGAATGGTAATTGACGAGGTGTTTTATGAAACATTAAATGAGCCTATTTTGCTGTAGGAAATAAGTTTGTTTTAATGTGCTAAACATTTTTATCAGGGACGTTAAGGGATTATGATGTTTCGATGAAAAAATGCGATAAGGAGGTAGCTGAAATTCGGACTTCGGTTAATTTAAACCGTTTTAGCAACGAAAAGATGAAGAACGTGTACAATATATGCACTAAAATATTTTTCTGTAAACTGTGCATTCGATAACTCATTAAAATGTTGAAGACAACCGACTTACAATTGAGATGGTATAATCAACGCCATGTGGAACTGGGAACATCAGGTATTTAGCGAGATCGTGAGTAAATAGATACGACTGTAGTAGGCGATTTTTGGGCACAACATGGGCGTTATTCTATGTTATCTGACTACGGTAATTACTGTTGACGGTATTCTGGTATTTGTTCGTTTGGTAATATGTCAGCCGGGAAATGGATTAAATTATGGAGTCACATGCACCACATATTACGTTAAACCTCACTGTTCTATGAATGAACGCACTGAGGTCTATGCTCGATAGTCGGCCTACCTGCGCCCTATAGTCACAACGCCACGACCTATGATTGGACGCACTGACGTCTATGCTCGACAGTTGTGTGAGGTGGATGCAACTGGAACGCACTAGTTCATGAAGTGACAACGTACCTGGTGAGAGGGGATACAGCTGTCCAGTGCAGACAGGGCAGTGCGATATATCAGCAGTGTTCATGCATTCTGTGTGAAAAGTTAGTCGGTCGCTGTCGCATAGGTAACCATTCGTGTGAACAGGTTCACTACAATATCCACATGACACCCCCATGTTAACATTCTTCTCCCACCTTGGCTGCTCTGCACTACACGATGGAACAAGAGGGAAGTCCGTCTGTGGTAAGGCCGTCTTAGCTTTTGCGATGGACTGGTGCATGAAAGCTATAATAACCCTGATAATACGGCTGCCAGTTCTGGGATTAACATCCTGCAGCTTCGCCAACCCATGATGCAGCATTTTATAATCCGGTTGAAATGAATTGGTAACAGCGACAGTTACCTCTCGACGAAACATGCTGCTTTTAGGCAAATTGTATTCCGCAAACCACCGTCGATGGATTGGGAAGCGGCCTAGAACAAATGAGGTTTCCGTCAACAACAACTCACTGTATGGGTAGAAATCCTTCTTGAAGACGGACAGCATGTGAATGCATGGTAATCACATGGACCGGTAGAAGTTGCACTCGCACGTGCCATCACTGATGTCCACTGTGTACTGTGCACCCTCATTGGTCACTCGAAGCTACAAATTAAAATTACGTAAGGTACGGTTACCTTGGACTCGTCTTGTTGTTCACAATGCAGTAGGGGAGCACAATTTCCGAGATGCTCCAACACTAGTTGGCTGGCGAACGTCGTCAACCGTCACAATATATTTTTGACGTACACGTCGACGCTAACCACCTCACAGCGATCACAACCATAAGTGGATT